>LVTN01000012.1:959099-979482 GCA_001649415.1 Musa itinerans | reverse complement strand
ATATATATATATATATATATATGTATGTATGTATGTATGTATGTATGTATGTATGTATTTATGTATTTATGTATTTGACAATTAATTTTTAGCACCACGCAAATCTACAAACAAGTTTTCGTACGATGTGTCTTCCATTAATATACTTGGGTGTTGAGGGGAGAATGCTTATCTATGTTTTCATGTTAAAAAAAAAAAATCTGAAACATAAACTACAATAAAAAATATTATTTAGATGTTTAAATTAACATGAAAACATCCCATCCGCAATTTTATCAATAAAATATAATAATATTAATGTTAATTAATCAATGATTATTCGTGTTGGAACATCTTAGTTCACCCAATTAAAAAAAACACAAACTGTGATAGGAAAATTATTTTTTGAGAGACAGTTAAATTAAGACCTAAAGAAAAAAAAAGGGATATGAAAAAACTTATAAATTTTACAATGACTAATACATATTAATATATTTTTTTTTTGTACCAAAATAAGTTTGTGTTGATGTTTGAAACTCATCACTCCACATTGCTTCTCATGTTCATTTGGTAAAAAAAAAAAGAGCATGCTTTGAGATCTCAGTTATGCATAATAAGATTAGTATCAAGCTGAATTAAATTATAATAAAAAATCATATTAAGGAGAACAGTGTATTGTATGAATGATAGAACAAGCCTTTATGGGAGGATCTTTGCAATTAGGGAGCTGTAGAACTTAAAACACAGAGAAAATGTGTTGTTAGAAGCCAAAAAGGGATATCCCAAATGAGCTTTCTACCCTGTTGCTAATTTAAGACAAGAGAAATCTTAATTATAGTGGGAAGTTCTATATTTTAAGGGTTAGTTTGTTTGAGGTTATAACACTAACTACTAAATTTAAGTAGGAGATGTTGATAGCATCTCAAATGAACTTATTGTTCATATTTTCTTTCACAAATTTATTAATTTAAAATTTAATTAATAAAATATTATCACCATTAAAATTGATTTATAATAATTTAAATTTTAATTAAAATAAAAAAATAGAGCTAACAAGCTGTAAACAACACTAACAAACAATATAAATAAAATAAATAAAATAAATATATATATATACACAGACATATATATATATATGTATATGTATATATATTGAAGTTGTTTCCTCTTCCCCCCTCCACTTTTAAATCCCCTCGTTTTCCCCACCGTCGTCAATTCCCCCTCCCTTCTTCTCTAAATTGGGGAATTCTTTACCCCCATTTCCACCCTACGGTACATCGACTTCTTCCCGCGTTTGGTCGCTTCCCCGTGATCGCAAGACGATCTCGTCCCTCTCGTATTGGGGTCGAGGAGTCCCTGTCTCGTTTGGCCAAGTTTCTCATCGATTTTGGTGGCATCATAGGTGAAGATCCTTTGCGCTCCGATTCTTGGTCTGTGATTCTAGAATTTGGAGGTCGCAGCAGGAATGGGATCACGTGGGCGATGACAGTTGCAGTGCAGGGGCTTGATTCGGTGGTAATTTGTGTAGTTTGGCCTTGGCGTCGATGTCGATTGTTGTAGATCGTGGAATTGCAAACCTTCCCTTGTGATTACAGCTTTTATTTGAAGCTGGTCAGTGGGTTATAGTCGGAAAGGTGCATTAGAAATATTTGTCCCATTTTTCTTTACGTAGCATATTTTGGAAACTAATCTTTTGGCTTATGTTAGGTTATCATGGAACAAGTCGTCGGGGGGAAGTTTAAGCTGGGGAGAAAGATTGGAAGTGGATCTTTTGGGGAGCTCTATCTTGGTATGACGCATTGCTATTTCCTTTTTAAGCAGTGTTGCTTATGCAGTTTTCTCTTCTACGTTCATTGTGTTCTGATGGTATTCATGGGATTGATTTGGCTCAGGTGTTAACATACAGACCGGAGAGGAAGTGGGTGTCAAATTGGTATGTGCTGATAATGAATCAAATTTCTGAATCCTAGTGGCCCTTTGAATTGACACATCTGGGCAAAGAGCATATTTTTATCATGCATTTAATTGGTCATAAGAATATTGAATCCAAATGTATAGGACCCTCAAGTAGGTTATGGTTGTTGGGAGCTTGAGTAAGGTTACATGGTGGTTCCACAATTAGAAAGAAATTCCTGTCCTTGAAACTATTATCTCCAACTTGTCTGACAACCATAATTTCCCTAAACTTCGTGATTTTCTTTTGGAGTGTTTTACTGCAGAGATTCTATTCCTCTTATCATTTAACTTGTTGCGGTGTATAGAAAATGGCTGACCTTTTTCTGCTTGTCTCATCTCAAAACAGAACATAACTCTGCATCACAGAAGCCTCTGAATTCTAAACTGTTTGTGTAATCTGACCTACAATTGAAGTTTTATTTAACAGTATAGAGCCTAGCTCGTGTTTGTTGACCATAACCTCATTGTATACTAAAATTCTAGAAGTCTTTTAAAAGAGAATACTGGTTGCAATAGGGAACAACCTGCATATTTTAATTTTTTCTCTTTGTTAAGGCATCATTTAGGAGTAGCATGTGATCAGATAGGTAGATAAGACAGCATAAAATAATAACAATATTCTTACTGGATTTGTTTCCATCCTACTACCACATGCTGTTGGTCTTATTCTGGCCTTTATTTCCACCAGGAACCTGTTAAAACAAAGCATCCTCAGCTGCAATATGAATCAAAATTGTACATGCTTCTTCAGGGTGGAAGTAAGTTGGTAATCTGTAAATGCAATTATATGGCTTATATGCTCAGGTTTGTTTTATTTGTTCTAATTTCTTTAAAATAAAGCTGGAATCCCACAACTAAAGTGGTTTGGTGTTGAGGGAGACTATAATGCAATGGTGATCGACCTGCTTGGGCCAAGTTTGGAAGATTTGTTTAACTACTGTAGTCAGAAGTTTTCCCTGAAATCAGTACTTATGCTAGCTGACCAACTGGTAAGCAGTTGTTTTCTCAATTTAAAACATCTTTGTCTCTTACCAAGAAAGCCATTAATTGTAGCAGAATTTACATTTTGATATGCTTTTATGTTCTTGAGTACTAGTTTTATGCTTTGGCTTTTTAAATGATGTAATGCTGGGTATTTTTCTTATTGATGTTTCCATGTAGATTAGCCGAGTTGAATACATGCATTCAAAAGGGTTTCTTCACCGTGACATTAAACCAGACAATTTTCTCATGGGTTTAGGTCGTAAAGCTAACCAGGTTTGTAAAATTTTTTGCTTATAGTTTCAGTATCACAAACTACAATTTGGTTACAATTAAATTATTTAGCCATTGTGTACATTAGTTGTGTTGCCAACAAGCAAATGTGGAAATTGTAGTTATTAATAAGCGGTTATGCATCATTTTTCCCCAACATTATGGAAGTAAAAAAAAAAAAATCCTGATGTTCAATGTTTTGGAAAATGATATCTTAGTAATATAGCTGACTTCTAATAGTTGGGACATAATGACATGTTGTGAGCTTTATCTTTTAGAACCACAAGTGGGTTTACAGACCATGGTTAAACCTTTTAATATAGAATAAGAAATGAAAAAAGTGTCAATCATAGTTAAAAAAGTTCATAAAAGAGCTCTCAACTATCATATAATTTCGAGCTTTGTTGTGTTCAGCATGAAACATTCTTCTAAACTTCTGGGTGACTGCTAGACTGTTAAAAATTGCAGGCCAAAATTTTGCCTAGATAGAAACTATATTGAAATATGTGGTCGTGTATGACTATAAGATGTTAAATTTGTGGAAGATGCTGGTGAAAAAGGAAACAGAAGAATGAAGGGGGAAGTCATGAAGATTAGGCAAGTGGGACAGCCTATTCAGAGGTGCAAAACTCTTGTGAAACTGAAACTACTCCATTTTCTCCTTGAGAAAAGAAAAATGAAAAGAGAATAAAGGGATTTGTGTGTTAAACTGTAAGATACATGCAAGGGAGCTATTCTTGTTATAGCTTCAATTTTAACAGATAAACAGCAGGCTTGTGGATATATGGTTACTTAAAGGAGTTTATAACTACATATTCTTCATGAAAACCAATTTGCTTGAGCCAGACATGGGAGGATATCTATGAGCGTCTGCACATTCTTTGGTACAAGACTATATTGGAAGAGATTCCAGATAACATTGAATTTGTTTCTGATTTAAAATTGTGCTACTCTAATATAAAGCAAAGCATTGATCTCTTTTCGGTGGTATTGCAATTTTTCTGCCTTTGTTTTGTAGTGAGAGTTTTTGCTTGTGGTCCAAATTTCTATGGCAGCACCACTGGATGCTTCATTGCTAGTAATATCTTTTGCATGTGCAACTATTACTGTATGCAATTTTGATGCCACTTTCTTTATGCAGGTTTATATTATTGATTATGGCCTAGCAAAGAAGTATAGAGACCTTCAAACTCATAAACACATACCTTACAGGTGAACCATAGATTGTTTATGATTTTTGTCATATTGAACAACTGCCTTTCTCTTATCATCATTTCTTTTAGTTCTTGAATCAATTAACTGAAATTGGAACTTGATTGTGGTATTTGTGCAGTATAATTTAATATTTCTTTTAGTTGAACTGGGTAATGGGGAAACTAAATTCAGATTAACAACATATTTTTGGATGACTAGGTTATAGTTGTCCCTTGAGCACTTCTTTCATGATAAAAAGCCATCATAATTTCAAATGGTTAGACATGACAATTCAACAACTTAATCTTTGTGGCTAATATTAGTCAAACTTGTGTCCACTAGTGTCACAATTAGTTGCTTTTTGATGTGCCTTTAGGAGTTCTTGGCATTCTAAGTAAAAGGGTTTCCTTCCATTTCATGGCTTTAAAGTCCACATTTTGTTGCAATGGAAGTACAAGTGTTTTTGTTGCCTGGATGATGTTGACCTGCTTGTTGAAGTCATATATGATGACCATCTATTCTCGAGTTGAAGTTGGCTTAGTCTGAAACTAGCTGGCTGATTGAACCTTTCAGGCACCACGGGTTGGTGGCGTTGTAATTTTTTTTCTCTTTACAACCTCAGTTTCTTGGAGGCTTTTAGAAGAGTCTGGTTTTGTTACAAGTACCTTAAATTGCTTGTTCTATTGATGTGGTCTCAGACCACCTATAGGGCTTACTATCAGAGATTCTTTGGAAACTTGGAGTACCATTTTACTTAATCTTATAAATTACGTTTCGTATTGTGTCACCATTCCTTATTGTTCAATTAGTCTTAGTTTCATCTCGTAGGATGTAGTCCTGATAAGTCTAAAACACTCTGCATGCCAAATAGATCTCCTTCCCTAGTGTAGGACTGTAGGTACCATATTTGTTGTGATGCCTCCTCCTCTAGGTGGAGAGGAGCTAACACCATCCTCTTCCCTTCACGGGTCCCATCAAGGTTGAAGTACAGCTTGGTTAAAAAAATCCATGCTTTAGGGCCATCCATCTTGTAATTAGAAACAATACATGGAGAATATATCTGATGATGCATGAGATATCTCACTTCTGTTCGATCCAACTGTCAGATACTCAGTTGAAACAATAGGGCAAACTACGTGGATCTCTTTGCATTGTTTGAAACCAATTCTTCTATTTGAACCATTTTTGCTAACACTCGTTAACGTATCTACAGAGAGAATAAAAATCTAACTGGAACAGCAAGGTATGCCAGTGTTAACACCCATATCGGAGTTGGTGAGTATCATTCTTTAGAAACCTTTACTGGTAATCAGCTTTGCTTCCTGTAATATTTGGACTTCTAATTGCTCTATCATCCATCATCTGCTTGCAGAACAAAGCAGGAGAGATGATTTGGAGTCACTAGGCTATGTGCTCATGTACTTCTTAAGGGGGAGGTCAGAAGTTAGAACAGCATCGTATTTCCTTCTGTTATTCTTTTCCTTGTCTGTGATTGTAGTAATGGATGTTTACTTAGTCATGCTACTCATACATGGTTCTGCATCCTAATAAGCATTTATTGCTTTTCCAGCCTTCCCTGGCAGGGCTTAAAAGCTGGCACCAAAAAGCAAAAATATGATAGGATTAGCGAAAAGAAAATGCTTACTCCAATCGAGGTGCTTTTTTAACTGTGTTTCTTTTTCTTATTAATATGATTTCAGAATGTGAACAACTCTAATTAGGTTGTATGATACAGATTATTTACATCCTGTTAATGGGTTAACCATATTCATGATACGTTGTAAAACTAGGTGCTGTGCAAATCCTATCCAGCAGAGTTTATTTCATACTTCCACTACTGTCGATCCTTAGGATTTGAAGACAAACCAGATTATTCTTATCTGAAGAGGCTTTTCCGTGAACTTTTCATTCGAGAAGGTTGGCTAAACTTGTATTTCGCACACAATAAATATTTACTGTCGTAGCATTACTTGTAAGTGAATCCTTGTTTTAATATTTTTGTGTTTGATGTCTAATGAACAAAATATTTTGCAGGCTATCAGTTTGACTATGTATTTGACTGGACCATGTTGAAGCATCCTCAGAGTTCTGCGAATCCCAGAACTCATGTATGCCCTAAAAAGCTATACGGTATTCACTGTGTATATTATGTTTCTGCCTGATTTGCTGACAGTTCATTCTACTCTCTTTCCAGCAGCCCAGTGGAAGACCAACTGGAGGAGCTGGGTTATCTCTGGAAAGGACAGAAAAGACTTCAGGTTTGTTTTTTGGTATTGAAAATCAATAAAGTTATATAATGATCATGGATAAGACAATAATTGACAGCTACTATTTTCTTTCAGTGGGACAAGAAATTCGTGACAGATTCTCTGGTGCGGTCGAAGCTTTTGCTAGAAGAAATGCTTTAGGTTCTGGTTATCATGGTGAACACTCTAGGAACAGAGCTTCAGAGGATTTATCTTTCTCAGCCAAAGAAACTGTAAGTCGTACGAAGCTTGTTAATTGTTTCTAACTCCCTTTGTAATACATTTGCACTTATTAATTTATCTCGCTTTATTCATGAGCTGCCACACCAATCCTTATTGCTCAATACGAGAGGTTTATAACTGTGTGATGAAATACTAGAGCTCAAATTGGCCTCTACTGGTGGTATACCTCACACCAAATTGGGCCTCTTATATATATTGATCGATATAGCGAACTGGCCTTAGTTGACCATATCGTAAATTTTGTTTCCAATCACCCACAATCTTTCTTTTTCTTTTTACCATGCAAACTGGCTATTCGCTGATGCTTTTCAGCGATGTTGCTTGCTTCGCGAAGTGATGTGTTTTGCTTCTCCCATCTTAGGTTCTTGATTCAGATAAATCACGTGCATCCTCCTCCAGAAATGGTAGCATATCCAGAAGAGCTGTTCCCTCAAGCAGCAGGCTTAACTCCTCGACAGATTTCAGCGAGCAACATCTCAGCCGCACTAGCCAGGTTTCAAACAGCAGCGGCAGCAGCCGCACGCCAATCATGCAAAGGCTACATCAATCTGGGCCCGAACCAAGGTCTTCACCACTCGCCAGGCCTGCAGCTGGGCGGAGCTCTCATGATGCCCGCACTCTTCGAAGCATGGAGTTTCTTTCCATCAGTGCTGAGAGGAGGAAGTAATCCACAAAAAGAAACCAGGTGATGGGAAAAAGGCAGCCACTCTTTCATGGTTCTTGTTCTTGCTGTGGCCTTCATCAGCTCTTTCTGCTAACTTATTGCACACATGTTACGATTGGGCATTGTTTGTTGTGACCGGAGATTCGGTAATTGTGACTTGGTTTTTAAGGTGTTCGATGACAATCCTCAGTCGAACTGCCATTGTTATTCATTTCTCATGAACAAAAATATGTTGGTGTCTCATAGCAAATGTGAAGGAGCTCTACTGACATATCTGCTGCTTCCTATGAGACAATTGAAAATTAAAAAAAAAAAAAAAGTAGTGAAAATCTTTTGAAACTCTGCTGATTACTCTCGTGTATCTGTCAATTTTTCCTCAGTGGATGCTCTTTTCTTTCTGCAATAAATTATTTTGAAACTTGTTAACATGTTATCATCTGCTCCCTCCCGTCTTTCCCGAAACAACCTTTGTGTGTGTATGGATATAGTTTTGTTAACACACATTCTAATACATTTTAAATTGTAACGTTCATCTATGTCTATATATGGTTTCAAGATGACATCCTCCCAAAGCAACCAGTGGTTAACATGCATCTACTGACAGGATATCAGTGATACAGAGAGCGCATCGATGAAGAATCATGCAAAGTTGGCTAATACATTTCATCCCTTTGTAGCCATCTATACATCTTCATATGTCTGTACATGCATTTTGCCGATGACATGCAGAGACATCAATCATTGTCATGGTAATGCTTAAAGGCTGCCTCAAATACAACGAGAAAAGGCAACACTAGCTTCGGATCCACTGGATGTAATTAAGATGTGCAGCTTCCCTCATTTCCCAGCACACATTTTGATTTCTCTCTCTCTCTCTCTCATCATACATGGGTTCATCTGACATTCCCATGTCATTTTGGGCAATGAGAGTTGGCCATTTTGCATGGTGGCGGTGGTGGTGGATTCTCAGGCATTCAGGTTGCTACCCCCTGTCCACTTACACCACCCCATCCATCAAATCCTTGCCATTTATTTCCAGACATGCATGAGTTCCTTTGATTTGCTTATATGCTTGTTTACTGCAAATTCCTTTCCCACTGTGTAAGAGTATCAAGGCTCTCCTCTTCCATCTCCTCCCCCCTCATGTGTCCTCAGAGGAGTGAGAAAGTTATAGAAGGGGAGAAGCAGGAAGCAATGGAGGAGGAGGAGGAGAAGGAGGAGCAGGAGGCAAAGGTGAGTGATGTGAGCCTCAAAGGGCTTTCCAAGAAGCTCGAGGAGTTTGCCAAGGAAAGGGACTGGGAGCAGTATCACAGCCCAAGGAATCTGCTGCTTGCCATGGTATCATCTCATTCCTCTTGCTCATGCATGTCTGTATGCCTGGTGTTTTGTTTGCATAACATTTGAGAGTCTGTTTCTGATTCTAATATAAGGTTGAAATTATGGTTAATGTTTGACATGAATCAATGGTCATCATGGCTTTTGTTTCTGGTATTTAAGTTTCCTAGTTGCCACACACACACACACACAAAAAAATCAGATCTGGCAAGATATAATTTCCAGAAAACAAAATTTCCAAGAAGAATTATCTGTACATTAGGCATCACTGTTTGTGCCCATTGGAATCTTAGAAGGGCACTATTCTCAGTTCTCTTGCCCTGGAGCAGCAACATGATAAATCATTCAATAGACAAAACATCCTTTTTGCTTGTCCTTTGTAAAATTTCTTCTGCATCCCTATACCTCAATTTGTTCATTTCAGAAAGGCAAAATCACTCTACCTTCACAATACAAATTTATATAATAAGTTTTTCTAGACTCCCTATTCTTCCAGTTGTTTTATGAAAATGTTACTACTCATTGCCTGAAAGGTTCCCCTTTTGTGTGGTTGTTCTCTTGGTTTGTTTATGGCTTTATTCTCATCATACTCGATCTTCAACCTCATGGCAATGTGTGGGAAGGAGGTTTACACTTTTGAAGTATGCATGTAAAATAGTCCACTCTGAAGAATAGAATAGTGATGACCCTTCTGGATAAATGTGATAACTTTACATTAAACAAGATAGTGTATTCAGCCAGAAACCAGTTGAGAGAGAGAGAACTCTCCATAGTACTACTGCATGGTCTTCCATCTCATTCATTCTCTATGGATTTCTCCAAGAACAACACAAAACTTTCCAAAACCTGTAATCTAATTTTGTGAATAAGTTCATGGCTCCATGATCTATAACAAAGTGTTAGATTATATGGTTCAAACTTCATATATGTCCTCTTCCTTGTCCGATGCCCTTTTCTTCCCTGTGAAGAACAGTCCATGTCACGACATAAAGTAGTGGACTCATCTTGTGTCAATCCATCATGCATGGGAAGCAGTCAAAACCTAAACCATTTCGGGCACAAGGAACCTTTTGGTTTTTGGCTCTCCAAGTGGGCGACACATTAACATGGATGCCAAGCCCAAGTCTGCACTCTATTCCCCTTCACTGATATCCTTGACCCTACGGACGCTGAGTGGTACAAGTGCATCTGCTTCTCTCGATGTGTTCATCTGCCATAAGGTCCTCATGATGATGCTGACTCGGGTGGCACCATCAACAGCTCTGTTAGCAGCAGCAATCACAAGAAAGCATCCTGATAAAAGATTAACAGGAATCTAATGCAAGCCAAGAAAGTTTCTAAGAACCAAATCCTACGAGTCGAGAAGAAGCGCAGTAACTTTCTGAAGAACTCATGTGTGGGTTGACTTCTTGACAATAACTGCAAATGTCAACCCTCTCTTGAACAGGTTGGGGAAGTGGGCGAGCTAGCAGAAATATTCATGTGGAGGGGCGAGGTGGCGAAGGGCCTGCCGAACTGGGAGGAGTCGGACAAGGAGCATCTCGGAGAGGAGCTTTCCGACGTGCTGCTGTACCTAATACGACTGTCCGATATCTGCGGCATCGACCTCGGTGAAGCAGCCACCAAGAAGATGGTGAAGAATGCTATCAAGTACCCTCCGAAGCCTACTTGAGCTTGGGTGCTCTGTTTCTGCTTCGGTTCGCTGGTTACTGACTGCATGAAAGAGTTTGATGCAACCTGTGACTGTTCCTTGAAGCTATCAATTATGTGGATTTGATACATTAAATATCTTTAAGTATTTTAGTTTCGATTTATTTATGTGCACATATCTTTAACAAAATTCCTCCATTTTATATTCTTTTAATTTTAATTTCACATTTTTGAACCTGCGGCGAGCTGAATTCGCTTGGTTTGGTTTATTTGAACCGGTCGAAGCGCGTCCATGCCCGGTTCAGATCCGATGAACCAACGGATGAGATTTATTCATTTGGGTTTCAATAGTTCGGGTTAGGGTTTCGGCCCTCTATAAATACCCCTTCGTTACCACCCGAACGCTTTCCTGCGGCAGGGAGGCGGGGAGAGGACATCGGAGATCTCGAAGGAGTGTGCCTGCGAGCAGCCATGGTGGGTTGTATCTCCTTCTTCTTGTTTGTGAGATTCTTTGGGTAATATTTTGTTGTTCTAATCTGATGGTTCCTTCTCTTTCTCGGTCTGATCAGGTGAAGTATTCGAGAGAGCCCGCGAATCCTACCAAGTGTAGGTCCTCTATACCTATCTATTCGATCCCTGTTTAGACTCGTTTTATTTTTTATTTTTACTTTAGTGCCTTTAGATCTGGAGTTCAATTTAGATAGTGCCAGTTTTGTCTCTTTGTTTTGAATTATTTCCTTTCCAAAGGTCTGCCACTTTTCCTGATGTGTGCTCTGACATAGTGTTATTGGTTTTGGAAGAGATGATGTATGTGGTGGATTTTTCTCGTCTCTTTTTGAGCTTATGTACGATTTTGGTTTGTGAATTTGCAGCTTCCAAGGCCATGGGCCGGGACTTGAGGGTTCACTTCAAGGTGCGTGGTTCTCACCCCCTACTGCACTGATTTTTTCATGCTTACTTTTGAGGTGTATGTTTGTGAATTTTGATGGTTCTTATTAGTCAAAAATGTATTCTTTGTCGGAAAATTTGAAGGCTAGTAATATCAGAGAAAACCATTGGAAGGCGTGGTAGGCGGACCAATCATTTTGGTGTTTACACTTAGCTGTGATGATGTCAATATTGTTGATTGCTGGGTTGGAGATCGTGAATTGTAGCAATCTTTCAATCTGGAATATTAAGTTTTGCCCATTTGAGTGAACCGATTTATTCGATGTTTGACAAAATAGAACTTATGTCAGCTTTTAGTAATTGGTCTGCAGAGTAATGCTTAAATCATTATCTTGTGTTTGTTAGTAATCCTGTTGAGGAATGTCTTTCGTTTGGTTAGGGGATAAAAATTTGAACGTTTTCAGTCACACCAGCAACAGTTGATGCTCTAAGAAAAGCTGTTTATTAATAATGATACTTGAACCATGAAGAGCCTGGAGGGAGGAGGAAAAGTTGCACCCTGGGAAATAGCATCGTCAGAGACTTGAATATGTTTTAGTCTACTGTGTTTTTTACAAGAAATAGATGCTTCTGTTAAGCCTTATTGTTTTCTTCTTTACACCTTTTTATCCTCTCTTCTACCTAATTGTCCAGTTGCCAAATGGTTGGTGAGAAGATTATTCAGCTTCGTATCGCATGGTGCTTCTTTGAAATTATGCTCTATTCAATGTGAACTTTAGATATGAAGGCTTTTTTGATTACACAAGCCTTATTTTTTTCATTAAAACCGTATGCTCCTTTCCTACTCCTATAACACTTGGTGAAATAGAAATTATGAATAGACACAAAAGACGTTTCATGTTGAGGTGAAATTTCCTCCTTGTAGAAAAAGCAGGGGCTTGTTTTAGTTATAAGTGGACCTCTCGTGAACTTTAGCAATAACATGCTCGTTGTTAATGGGTGCAACATTGAAGATTTATTTCATGATGTAATGTTCAGTGAACAATGGAACATTGACTTTTATTCATTTTGTTTATTATTTATTATTTCTTGTAGTATGTTGTGGATGGAAGATCTTGGTTAGAATCATGATAGATAAACTTACAGCAGCTGTCAGCAACCTTATTTAGGTTGCTGCTCTGATTTAGATGTCGATAGGATGGTATCACACATGCTAGGAAAGCCTGTCCTGTGTTTTATTTTGTATGTTGTCAAGCTTGTTACTTGCCCCCAGTATTTTTTTTAAAGATCAAGAATGGAATAGTGAGAGAAATGTTTGTCATCATTTCCTAGTTTCTTTTATGCAATGTAATTTCCATCATCTTTTGTTCCTAGTTGGAGCGATGTTTTATGCTTACTTACAAGTACACCTCATCAACGAACACAGCTATAAGTGTGCTGAAGCAGCATGGCTTATGTCTTTCGACAAGTTTATTTTATAATATATTAATAATTTAGCCAGTCAATCATCATTCTTTAGGTTTTCTTTTTTCCTGCTGTTTATTTTGTGTTGTGAAGTCTAAGCATGTATGATTTAGTCACCAGAATTTGATGTTTGAGTGGTTTTCATTACCTAAATAAAAGCAGGGGCATGTTTTGCTCGTAAACATGCCTCTCGTAGACTTTAGGGAAATCACATCCATTGTTATTGGGTGAGCCTCTGTACACTTTTTTTTTGACAGAAGGTTCAGTAAACAATGGAACATTCGACTATAAAGCACGAGGCGGTGCCCATTTCAGTGTCTGGAGGGTCCTTATGGATCACCTCTGGATTCACGGAGTGTTTTTTGGTTGATTTTAGATCATTGAGCAACTTTGCTGCTTCAGCCAAGTCCCACTGTTGGCAATTTTTCGAACTGCTTGCGCTATTACTTTCTTTAGTATGTTGTACTTTTTTCATGTGATTCTATGGTTAAGATATGAAATGCTCATTTTAGTTTCTTGTATATTCTTATAATTTTATCCTCATATAACATTTTTCATTATGAGATATTTTAATAGATAAACATTACGCATAAACCTATCAGTTGACATTTGGATAATTAATCATATGAAATGCTTTAAAATGAAAGCAAAGGATATGTTTTGGATGTTGGTTTGTTCGCTTTTGAAAAATACTCTTTTTAGTTATAAATTTTTTTGATTTGTCATCAAAATTCTACATGATTGTTTAGTCGAATAAACACACTGCAGTTTGGGGTTCATGAGCACACTGTTATACATTTTACCAATTAAGTTGTATGATATATATGGACATCATGTACATCTGTTTAAGGACTTTTCAAGCACTTACCAATGTCTAATTGACTTTTTGTTTGTAGTAGTCATGATTAGTAATGATTAACAAGAAACTATGTATTGACATCATGATGCCATGTAATTAGTGTGTAATTTAGTCTTCCAGATATTTCTTCCTCTTTGGCATAGCATATGCCATTATTTGACTGTGTTATTTAATAACAGAATACACGCGAGACCGCCCATGCCCTTAGAAAGCTACCATTATCAAAGGCCAAAAGATATCTTGAAGATGTAATTGCTCACAAGCAGGCGATTCCTTTTCGAAGGTTCTGTGGAGGTGTTGGGCGTACAGCTCAAGCCAAGAACCGTCACCCAAATGGGCAGGGACGTTGGCCTATGAAATCCGCTAGTTTCATTTTGGATCTGCTTAAGAATGCAGAAAGTAATGCTGAGGTATATTTATGTATAAACAATGTCTTGATAGCGTCACTGCTATTGCATCTGTGCTAATGGTTTTGGCTTCCTAATTTTCAGGTAAAAGGGCTGGATGTTGATGCTCTCTACATATCACACATCCAGGTGAACCAAGCTCCAAAGCAGAGACGTAGAACCTATCGTGCTCATGGACGAATCAACCGTAAGCTCACTGTCGAGCAACAAAAAAAGAATACTTATTTTTAAATTGTAACTTACTCGCCATGTATCTTGACAGCTTACATGTCCTCCCCATGTCATATTGAATTGATTCTGTCAGAGAAGGAAGAGTCGGTCAAGAAGGAGGTGAGTGATTTAAAACTTATTTTAACTTCAAATAATGGAATATGTTGAATTCTGATTACATTATATTATGTCTGTTCATGTAGTTTTCATGTGAAATGTATCTTAGCATTGTTCATTAACATTTTTATATTTCTGAGAATTCTGTGTTCCTGCATGAAAGCAAGTGGTCAGTGATTGATTCCACGAATATTGTCTGTTCATAAGTTTAGTTTGGTAGGTCATTCATTATATATGTTGTTGAGAACATCTAGCCGAACATTTGTATAGGTAATTGATTCCACGAATATTGGTTCATTTGATATTCTCTCGTGTAGCTTAGCTTCTAAAACTTGTTTAATTTGCAGCCGGAGACCCAAATTGCTCCCAGCAAGCCCAAGAAAGCTCAAGCCCTTCGAAGTGGAGCCTCCTCTTAAGCAATATTCTTGAGAAAGCTACGGATTCCTTTTTCTTTATTGTTAAACTAGATGCCGATTAATTGTGTCATGAAATAGTACTGTTACACTCCAAGATTTTGTTGCTCTTTGTTCTGCTTCATGAATGTTTATTTGCCTTTGCGTTTGTGTTATGTAGAATAGTTATGGTTGCATTCGATTGAACAACAAGATGGACCGCACAGAATCCATTTTTCTTAAAGAATAAATTAACAAGCTCGACATTAAATTTTATCTATCTTACAGTGAAATTTTCTTGCTAGCAAAATCGATGTAATCTTATTGATAATAATCTTTGGTTGCTAAACTAAAATATTATAATATCTTATTTTTTAATTATAATTTTTTTATGAGAAATTTACTTAAATTTCAAACGTGTGTAACTAAATTGAAGGGTCAATGAAAAAAAAAAGGAATTTATCATCGTTTATTTTTGAATGTGCCAAATTTTAATAGAAAACTATTGTAATAATTATAGTCAATGGAGATTTGAGCTAACAATTTATCTATTCTATCTCTTTGTTGTGATTGCATTTTATTACCAAGTCAAGGAACGCATGGATGTCAGTTCATGCAGTGAAGAGTGTTGTTTTCCCAGTAAAGTGGCCGTTCCTGCTTCCATCTCTCCCACCAACCATGGTGTCTGAGAGAGAGAGAGAGGAGTACGTCTCGTAGGTCCCGCCACCATCGCTTGGCTTTAAGCGAGCTAGTACGCCGGCGAACACGAGCGCACTGGCGATGATTAGACGTCGGCGACGCTGTCCGTCCCGTACAAGGCGCAGGGGCCACTCCGTAGCCGACGTGCGGGTGGCGCAGACACCGAGGGCGGCAGCCCTCGTGGGGAGGCACGATTCGGTGGGTCCCCCAGCGGCACGTCGCGTCAAATCACATGAACATAAACTCCCAGACCATTTGACTGCACCCCGTCGCTGCATTCCTCGGAGGAAACACACATCCATCCCAGTAAGTGGGATCAAAGAAAGAAAAGATAAAATGCATATGAACTCAAACAAAACTTTTTAGTACTGGATTTTACTCTTCTTAATGCATGCAATGGCATGTATCTTAAAGCTCCATGACCATAATAGATATTAGGTCTTCATCAGGATTCCTCCAAGTTAAGTTAGGTTCAAAGAGTCATCATTTACATGTCAATAATAAATACTTTAGGCTTCATCTAGATTTGCAAGTTAGGTTCCTGAAAATGATTTACATGTCAAGAATTGTACTACAATTAATCCCATTGAAATCAACTCCATCACTGATGTCCAAATATTGATGAACATGTTGCATCCTTGCTTTGAAATAAGCTACCTCAGCTTTTCATCGATATCCCAATCAACCAATTAAAAGAAGAAAAGTGAAAGAGAAAGCATGTGCTAATGTCTTCTTTTTTTTCTTCTTTTCTTTTCCCCCCTAGTAGTGTATGACCGACCGACAAAGCAATCTCATTGGTGATAAGAGTTCCCTACCAAACTCAATGTCCCAATAAATAGGAGTAGTTCAAAATATAAATAGTAATACCACACTAATATAAATAAATAAATATTATATATATATAATTAGTGTAAACAATTACAGTTTAGAACCTTGGCGTAAACTGTTCAAAGTCTTTACCAGCTAAGCTAGCTAGCATACCCTCTAAGAATAATCAAGTAGATCATGCTACTATTTGTTATGATCTAATTCAGTGGGATAACCGACTCATTAATTTATTAAGATTAAATCATTGAATCAAAATACTTATGTGCCTAAACTAATAATAGTACATTTATTGAACCATAATCAATAAAAATCTTTACCTTCCATGTGGTACTAAATTAGTTATTACAAATACAATCTATCATAATGAGATTGAAATCAAAAGTTCTATATATGAATATAATTCTATCCAATGCATACTATAATAGATATATTCTGCCTCCAAACTTCATTGAGAAAAAATTTGAACTTAGATCACAGCAGTTCTTTCTTCAACTCATCATTTTTTGTTTGAATCTTCTGCTTCATTTAATGACACTCAGTCCAGAGTTCATGACCAGTTGAATATGCTAGCATTACACTCCAGCAAAACTTTTGACTAACACAAGTATTGGATATGGGATTTTAGGTATTCAAGCTACTAGTTGGACAAATTCCATTTCATCAACATGATGAACTCCAGATTAGTATAATCTTACTGCAATCTTTATAGTTTCTTAACATAAGCAATTCTTTGATATGTTTGTGCCAATTTTCATACTACAAATTCTTGGTAAATATAGCTGTACCATATTTAAGAGCTGCTTCCAACCTTTATATATATATATATATATATATCCTTCCTCCATATTTTAATTTGTCTCTCATTCTAACAAGCAAGATCATGTAATTATTTTCTTGTAGATGAAAGAACATCTTAGAACCACAAACTTTTCCCTTGAAAACAGAAAAGAAAACAAAACTAGAACTACTGTTCCATATATGTGATTTAAGCACTTCATTTATGCCTGTAAATGATAAATGCTTATCATTTATAACCCCCAATCTGTTTTCTGAAAAGGAAATCATATGCACAAGGTGATAAATATTCCACAATACTTGAGAATCTGTAAGATAGATAGTGAAGGTGACAGTGTGACATGAAGAAACAAGTTCACTTGCAGATGAGCATAAGCACCAATCCGAAGACAATAAATAACTAGATCAGTGCATTCAGTAGTGATTCTGTGTATATCTGTATTCTCACCATCTACATCTTGAAGCATGGATTTCTTAAGCAGACAACTCAGGAATGGCCTGTGAAGATAGAGTTGCTTGTTCTTGTTTGATGGGCAAAGAATTCCAAGGGGAACTTATAACAGTCAATCTCTTAAAAAAAAATTGGTTTTTATTTAAGCATTGTTGTCAGGGAGAAAGATTTATGTTCCTTAGTTCTTGGAGCTTTACTGATTGCAAAGAATTTTAATGTAGACAGTCATCAAAGTATCAAAACAAATCTGCTCCCTCTCAAGCAGCAAGAAAGAAATGCAAGATCATAAATCCAAGTATGCTGAAAGAAGTGAGTAATCTGACATACAGAGGAATGATCTCAAACGAACATCTATTTCACTAAGTTGCCCATAATTCTCTAACTAAAATGTTGATCGACCACAGTCTTGTGTTGTCGGCCAGATTAGTAGAAAATGAAGAACTATATGCTTCTTCCTCTAAATATATTATTTGTCATCATCTCGATCACTCCACAAATGTGAATTCACGCTCTCATATATTTCCTAATAGGATTTATAACAAAATAATTGTTAAAAAAAAAACAAAGTCGAAGTGTCGAATCATAAAGAAACCTTAGAAATGGAAATATGCTACCGCCATTTCTATCCCATCCCTGCATGCATGCAAGAAGGAACTCGAAGCATACACTGACAATGTGGAATTAAAGCGAAGGTGCTGATTAGTTTATAGTTGGTAAATAAAGAATCTGAGAGATTATCGTAAGATTATGAGTTCTAATTTCATCTTCATCACTCATCCTTAAAAAAGAAAAATAATAATGATTGAAATAAATGAACGCACGATTGCAGCACCGAGCACAATCCATGGGTGCTGAGACATGAGATCATGAAGCAACTCGAAGCCTTCTGATACCGGAAAAAGAAAGGTTGGATCTGAATGACTAGCCACTGGCCGAAGCTGATGCATCCCAGCTTTGCCATAATAAGAATCAAAGTACAATGGAGTAGTGAACTCCCAAGTCAAAGCGACAATAGTGAGCACATATACCTTTTTCTTCGTTACCTGCCGCTCGTAGATGCCTCTCCCAATATCTAGCGGTCCTCTCTCCGGCCACCTATTAGCTTTCATCTCCACGCGCGTTCTCTGTACTTACATTCTTCCCCCCTCTTCCTCCGCCGATGCATATGCTACTGTACTTGCCAATGCTTCTAATGAAGCAGCCATGTAAGAGAAAACCGACATCTCATTGTCACCGTAAGTCTACATGTTCTTATGTTCAATCAGCACACGGGAAGAGAGCATATAATAAGCTAATGATAACGATAACCTAATAGAAGATGTAAGCTTATACAAGAACACAAGGCATGATATGCTGAGCACGAAAGTTTTGGCTTAGATCAGGCTGCCGCCGGCGGTGGAGGAGGGTGGTGCTGGTTTTGTTGTGGCTTCTTGCGTTTCTTCTTCTCGTAGCTGATGCCACGTGCCTTGGACTGGACCTCGCGGACCTCCCGGAGATACAGACGGATCGCACGGGTGCCGAAGGGGTTGGACTCCGGCTTGCCCCCGTTCTCCTCGTAGGCCGCACGAAGGCGGCCGATGAGGGCGTCAAGGCTGCCCCAGGCTTGACGGAGAGGGCAGGGACATGGCGACGGAGGGTTGGGGTGGCCGAAGAAGGGGCACACGTGGGTGTGTATTTTGGTCTTGCCGAATTGGTCGAGGTAGCGGAGGAACTCGAGGACGTGGGCGCTGCTGCACTGAGAGAGGGAGAGCGGCGGGCGGTGGTTCCTGAGGTATTGGCCGAACGTGTTCCAGTCACGGCGCTTTTGAGATTCGTAGCGGCTCAAGGAAGGAGGGGAGGCGGAGGAGGCAGCTCCAGCACCGGTGGTGGCAGCCGATGAGGAGGCGATCAAGTGCCGGGGGCTGCCGTTGGGACTGCTGCCGCCACTGTTGTTGGAGTGGGGGCTATCTGGGTTTGCTATCAAATCCATGGACGACGACGGTAGATCTATCTCCTGCATAAGGTTTTGAGAACAAAGTGTGTGTCATTCCTCTGAATTTTCCTTGGATTGCTACAGTGGACATGGAAAGAGAAAAAGAAAGCTAATCAGACATTCCGACGTAGATCCAACAGAGTTGGACACGGACATCACCTCGATGGTGGCATGCAGCAGCTGAAACTTGGTGAGAGAAGCGAGGAAGGATCACGAGGAGATACTCGAATAGGAAAGGAGCTAAGGGAGGATGAGAGGATGGAGAGATGGGGGGAGGGGGGGGTTAGAGCTTACTGTTTGTTTCCCTGGGAAGCCAGCTGAGGCTGATGTCTACTTGTGGGAGGAAAAGATTCCGAGAGGGTACATGCTCTGTATACAAAGGGAGTTCACCAGTATGGAAATGTTGCTCGTTTTCTGGGACTTGGGGTTTTGGAAACCTATGAGACAATTAAATGTGTGTGTGTGTGTGTGAGAGAGAGAGAGAGAGAGAGAGAGAGAGAGAGGGAGGCGTAGGTGCAGGTAGTGTTAGGGTTTGATAGGGGCAATGAGATGAAAGGTGATGTGATAGGGTAAAACAAGAACAATGGTGCGTATGAACACCACAATAAATATATTACATCTACCTTTTCTTATTAATCTGGAATCCTGGGTTTCAAGTGCAACCCTACTTGGGTGCTTTCCGACGTGGAATTCACGGGACAACGTTTTCTTACACATACAACAAAAACACACACACTATATATATATATATATATATATATATATATATATATATATATA
>LVTN01000012.1:755023-957736 GCA_001649415.1 Musa itinerans | reverse complement strand
AAAATATGTTTTGAATAATATGATTATCATGAAGTAGACATAAGCTCATATTAATGTACACATTACGTAAGCATAAAAATATATTAATTATGATTATAATATTATATATACGTACATATATGATGACATACGTTTGAGAGTACACATATATGTCATGATACGAGATATAAAAGTTCATTAATATGTTCGATGTAAAATTTTATTTTTTTATTGTGCATATGCTATATAGGATTATGCTTGTTAAAAAATAATAAGATAATGTGTTTAATATTAAATATTTTATGTATATAATTTTAAAATATTATATATATGACATGATATATGTCTACTTATCTAAAATTATACAAGCTGATAACTTATTATAAATCCTATTTTATAAATAAGGATACATATTATATCCAAGTGATTGTATAGGAAAATAAGCATGTATGAGTCCATGATAATACATATATGAATGATGACTTGTAGATATTTTTATACATAACTTAATAAAGAAAATAGGGTTTAAGCAAATAAATGTTGAATATTCTATTAGTAAACATTATGAAGATGAGATCATGTATTAATTATATTGTTCCCATGAATGCTACTCTACTCACTTATTGGACAACTATAATTATATAAACAGAGGATCCAAGGTAGTTTTACAAAGAGTATCCATTTGTAACTAAAGATTTCACAAAGGAAAGTTTAAGTTGTGTGTTGTTCTTCTACTTCTTGTAATCAAACTAAGATGACCACCTCGTGTTGTTTTCGTACTTCTTGTTGTAGTTAATTGTTCATGATATACGTGTAATCATGAAATATAGATTTTCTATTTCTCATCTTGATTGTTCACTTGATCAACTTCATGAACCATTTATTTTCTTAAAACATAATTTAAATACTAACATCATATCTAATCCATTGAGGAATGAGAGAAAAACTATATATATATAATAATAATAATAATAATAATAATAATATATCCAAAAATCGATGTAAGATTAATGGTATAGTATTTCTTGCGTATATATAGGGAGAAAGTTAGTTTTTTTTTTCAACACGTAAAATCAATTATAAGACCATTGAGTTATTTTTAGTCAAATCAAACAGACCCCCTTATATATATATATATAGATATACTCTCTCAAAATTCTAACAAATTTTTATATATTTTTCTCTCTAGACATTTCAGAGAAAAAAATCAAGAGCACTTAAAATATTAATTTGTTCTCCCATATCAAACTATAAAGATACATGAGATATTTATAAATGAATCAAGTCTTAATTTTCTGAATTTTTTCTTTCACGAGGACTCGTTCTCGTATTAGGATTTATTATTTCTGGGACATTACATCCAAAAATCTTAAAATATTTATAAATGAAATATTTTTTTGATCCTACAATATCCTTAATTTTTACTCATGTCATATTGGTTGATAATAAATCATCGAACGAGTACGACGATAAACTTTTTGAAAGTACTAAGAGAAGAGCACCTACCGATATCGTGTAAATAACGTGGTATTCTTAGGAAAAACTTATCTCGAGGAACACATTCAAATGGAACCTAACAAAGTGGAGCGCATTCTATCTAAGTCAGACAAAGCTATCAAAGGATTGATCGATTAGCACCGTCGATCTTCCAATCATCTGATGTCCAAAGGAGGGAGTTAACTCTCAAGTGGAGTGAAGTAGAATCGAAGAGGTTTTGAATTCATTATGACAAGTCATTTTGTGCGAGCGTTCGAGCTTTGTCTCATTCGCATCCCTTTGTCTCATCTAAGAAATTTGTTATACTTTTAAATCATCATAATTTTAAGTTATTAAATGGCCAACAAAAATTGTAACCTCACATCTTTATGATCAATGCCCAAATTAACATTTGCTTTTTTTATTATTTTATTTTTACTATTCCCTTCGTCGAAGGATGCCTAAGTCATGCAAGCAACCTCGTAATCGTACTCGTAAGGAGGATAATAACGACTAACCCTTTGTAGAAAAGAGATTTCATCCGAAAACAAACACTCGAATTCTTTATTGAATTTTTATGATCTAATATATTATTTTGAAAAAAAGATAAATTTGGGTAATAATTTCACCTTTGGGTCCACAGGTTAGGCCTAACTTTGTATGAGAGATAACAATGGGAGACTAACTTTGTTTTCTGAATAGCAAAGACAGTGACATCGGGTGGTGTTCTTGCTTTGCTCTCTGAGAGAATACATATCTCGATCTGACTCATTATGAATTTGGAAATTACTCTCATAACGAAGATGTAAAACAAAATGGATAGCTTTGGGAGTGCACAGTTTCTCCATGCAAACACATCATCATCGAAAGAGACAGCCCACCGCCAGCAGGCTAAAAAGAGAAGACCCACCCGATCTAACTATGCAACAAGAGTAGGTTTGTTCATAGCTAAAACAGTTCGCTTGTCTTGTGATGATGGCTGAGCCTCCACAAGTATCGAAGGTTTCAGGGATTTTTGTTGAAAGAAAAGGACGGCCGAAACTATTTGGACATTCGAACGACTCGCATGATGCGATCGGTCAATTAAATGATAGATCGAAACATGATAAAAGAGGACGAGGAGGCAGGGCTCCTTTTGTTTGCATGCGTGCACCGACTGTATGCATGATTTCTTTTTCTTCTAGATCACCAGCAACATAGTATGATTCCAACACAACAACACATTTGATTCAAGTCTTAAATCTCACTAACAAATATTTTGTTTTTTTTTTCATCGATTGTAATACAAGGTATGCGATACTACCATCGCTTCGGTACAATAATACCAAGGTATGCGATACTACCATCGCTTCGGTACGATAATACTCACATAACAACAAAATAATATGCACAGCTTACGCGACTCTTATACCCCACGATCCGCGAGACCATCATAAGCGATAAAGTTTTACTGACAAACCGACATACAACTATCAATTCTTTTGGAATTCACATGTTATGGGGACCAGGGAATCAAAGTTAATCATAGAGGAATGTCCAACATCCGCATCACCAGTTACCTTGCATAGCCGGTCTGATCGGTCAGACAGCATAGAGCTTTATAATCTGGTTTATTTTGGTGCGGCAAACAGGGCATCCCCAATTCTTGGCTTCAATTTCCCTTAAACATGACATGCATCCTGCCATATGCCCACATGGAATACATGCTCCCTCCACTGGAGCATCCAAACAGATCACACAACAACCTGTTGTGCTACTACCGCCTGCTTTGTCTTCGCCGGTTCCTGTTTTGGACAAGCTGGATGTAGAACTATCTTTAGCTTCAGCAGTTCCAGATGCAGTCTTCACAAGCGGCATGCTTAGATCTATGGGGCTGCAATCTATAGATGGGTAGTGGATAGGGCCATCATAAAATGTATCTGCCGTCATTGGAGGAGCAGAAGGAACTACTTGGGTAGAAGGTGCCCCCTGGGATGATTGAACAACTGGAGTATCGGGGTTCGGCATGTAAGGTTGCAACGTATTTGTATTCAGCTGGACCTCAGGCACAGCCCATCCGTTGCATGTATTCGGTTCATTCATTAGCACTTGACCATTCACCTTTGAAGGAGCATCAACATCCGGAGTGCCCCAGCCATTGTAAGAAGAGTTATCCGAAGAGCTGCCCCAACCATTTGTGTTGCTTGTTTGTGGATCAGATTGGATAAGAGGAGGCATGCCCTCCGCTATAGCTGTCTGTGTGGAGGCATTTATGGCCATTTCCAACTCTATATCTTCCGGGTTTGATGTGGGTGCAGCTGTTGATTGTGTTGAAGCATGTGAAATTACTTGCGGTGGACTAGGCACTGAGGTGCCTGTCGGCATTGCTGGAATGCTATCCATGACCTGTACCAGGCAACAATTTACAGATCATCGAAGCAAGTGATAAATTCGAATTCCATTACCATGCAGGTGGAAAAATGATGCAATTGTTATGATGTTAGAAATGCAAGTAAAATTCCAATGCTTCAGTAAGCTTTATAATTGACATGGTTCCCAGGCACCAGAAACAAAGGAGTTGCAAATGGTTATGCTACACGATCATAGAAAATTACTTGAATAATTTGGATGGAATTTATTTTGACGAGTAAATACCTGGGAAATTCCTTGGCATGCACTGAAGAACCATCGTAATTGTTGTTTGTCACCTTCGTATGCAGATAAAAACTTATATCGCGCTCCTGAATAAAAGGAATAATTAAATCTACAAACATAAAACTGATCTGAGAAATAATACTGCAATTAATCCACAAGATGCAGGTGTTTCTGATGGTAGGAAAACCTCCTCTCATATTAAAACAACCTCAATTAATGTCCATTATCAGCCATCAATCTTCACTGAAAGGATTGAGTCTATCATGCTTAATATTTGATGTTCCCAAAACATCTAGTATAATTAAGTCACAAGGAAAAGCAACATCAGAGAAGTAGCTTCCAGAAAAAAAAAAATCCCTTTAAGTTAGACTGCCTGAGGTCCTAAAAGACATTACATATGGAAGGGTATAATGGACTTCATAAAGAAATTCTTCTGGATTATGTGCTACTTGGGTTACCACAGGGAAAAAGAACAAAATGCAGTGGGAAAAAAGGAGAATATTATCTTTTGTCTGATAGCACTATGCATTAGAAGCAGTAGCATAGTATGCACAGAATCTTTTTCCATTTCTTTCTTCAACTTACATCCAACCAATACATAAAAAAACAAATTATGTATGATCACGACAGGGCAACTACAATGAAGACTTCGCATAACATAGAAACAAACAAGAAAGGAACTTCCAATAGTTTACAAACAATTAAAAGTATGATATGCCAATATATACACCTAATAAAATTTGGAAGCACAGAATCAAAATATTGCTTACCAGTGACGACCATAGCTTACATGCAATAATACCAAAGCATGTAACCACAGACTACATTGGGATAAATTGGAACTATCTAAGCACCAAGGAATTGAGAATTCAGGTGGTATAAAACGTTAATCTGACTGTAAGCACTCAATCAATTTTATAGGAAACCTTTTCCATAAGTAGTCACCAACACGTGAACCAGTAGAGTTCAATTAGTGAGCTAGAACAAAAGGTGACCTAAAATATATAAAAAGTCGATGCACCCCTAAGCTTGAGAAGTCTAAACAGAAACATAAAATGAGATGTTTGCCACTACAACACAAAAAACTAAAGTAGATAATTTGTTTTAAACAATATGAAGAACCATAGATGTAAGATATAGAATCTTTTTTCACCAGCCTGAAGCCAGACTAAGCACCGCCCGGAGGATCTCTGAACAGAATTCAATGACAAAATTTGAAAGTCATGGATTCACAAGCATGTGGAGTGGGAAATGTAAGCATTTTGGCCTCTGTAGAAGAGTCAAAAGATTACAGAGCTGAAAAGAAGTTTGATACTCTCGGAGACTACAGAAGCATTTTGAAGATAGAACACATGTTTGTTTTTCTTAAAACATCATATTTTATTTTTTTTTAAATTTTTAGGTAACAAGATTTTGTTAAGGAAGAACTCCAAACCATGTTATACCTTGTATTTGCTTTTCTCAAGTTACTCTCTCTCATTTAACAAATTCTAGAACAATGGAGAGACATACTTGTAGCTTTATCAACAATGATAACAGCAGGATCTACTTGGTTGAATTTGGGCTCTTCAATATGAACGTTCCAGAGTTGAATAACAGTACGTGGTCTCGCAGTCTGCCAAAAAAATAACTGAGTGAGTAGAAACCAATGACCAAACTGATTTGTTGATTACTTCAATGGAAAAAGAAAGAAGTATCGAGCCTTTTCCTGATAAAAGGAATAACAAACGGAACTCAGTTCAAAATTATGTAAATCTACATGTTGTCTAGAGATTAAAGATGATTCATTTATGAGTAAACTAATACTTTGGCCAGTCCTCCTCTTAAACTGATACACTGTGCTCTTAGTCATAAATCAGCATGACTTTCATAATTGAAATTCACAATACAAAAAATATTCAAAAAGAAAACACCACACTCCAGTGGGACAAATATGAATGCTCAAGGCCAAACAAAAATAAACATTGCTCAGATCATTATATTAATCAAAGTGCAATTATGAAAAGGTAATTTGTTGCAAAAAATGCTTGAACAAGGTGCACAAAGTATCCTTGCTAAAGCATTTTCTGCATACAAACATGAGTAGTAATATTTGCCAAACGTGCAACATACATAGTCAAACTACTGGTGGCTTAATATTAATGTTCAGCAAAATATTGAAAGCAAGATAAGAAATCATCTTAGAGATGGAAATGGAGAAACCATACATGATGACGCTTCTGTGATATACCTGCAGATCAGAATAAATAGCTAACTCAAACTTGAGGGGTCTTGTTGGATTACGAGCATCACTTGGCAAAACAACTACCCAACTGCAGAATCAATGCAATGATGATCAGCATCTTCAGAACTCTTTAAGGAAATGAAAGTTCACAAAAATATATTCTCTAGATTATACTAATCACAGATGATGTTTCTCAAGGAAAAAACTTATATAAACATAAAGGACTAATAAAAGAATATACAGACATTTTCCGTGTCAACAGTTGTCGAGCAAGTGCTTCCAAAAAGCCTGGTCCATGAACTTCACGAAGCCATCCAGCGAAAAGAGAAACCCGGTTCTGAACACAAGCGACATCAACAAAAGAACCACATATAACTTGCAATCACACAACAAATTTAGAACCCATGAATAACAGAAACTAAAACTAAAAGTTAACAAGGATTTAGCATACCTCAATGGCCCGGACAACATTAATGTGCCCCTTTTCTCTAGCCAAATCAAGTGCAGTATGACAATCATCATTCATAATGAATGGATTTGCTGTGATATTTACGAAGTACACAAGAACCATCAACAATAGAAAATGCAAGAGGAAAAAGAATATTTTGAACAGTAGCTGACATAGATATACCTCCATTGGAAATAAGGAGATGAACAGTTTGCTCAAGGCCCTTCTTTGCAGCATGGTGCAAGGGAGTTCCTGCATGACACCCTACAGTGGAAAAATAAAGGAATTTAAAGGTTCACATACTTTTCCATGTTCAATAATTTAATAAAAAACACACAAAAAAAGATGAAGGTACATATACCTGCTCCAAAAAATTAAAGAAAAGAAAATTATAATACACCAAATGAGACATATGCTACAAGCAGATTTTATGTCATAATTCATTTGATTACAAACCCAGTTCTTCAATAAAGCATGCAGATTTTATTTGTGTAACAAATTCCTTGAAAAAGAAAAGCCACTTGTATAGAAAGAAACAAGAATGAAAATGGTACAAAACCACAATGCCTTGCAATCAGTCTCGAGGGAGAGATTTGAAGAGAAGCAAAGAGATGAGAGAAAGTTATGTTGTTTGTTTGGTTACAAATTTAGGACACAAAAGGAGAGAAGTAGAATGAATCACACTCGGACATTATGAGCATACACACACAACAACCTGACGGTACGCACCGACACAAATCACCGTTTTCTAACCACAAAAAATGGAAAAATAGGGGCAGAAGAAAACTTTAATTGATCCATCATTCCTTTCCTCTTCATCCTAAAAGGACAAGGCAAAACAATCTTCTCTTTTCTTTTCTTCTCTTTCTTTTCTATTATGAATTTCTGTATAGATTGTCAAAGAATGTGCTAAAAGCCTCTCAAAACATCTGCTAGGTTAATTCATCTCACCAACTTACACAAGAAGTATCAACACATCATTGATTATAAGTAAATATTGCCGTTTGAGTACCTGATTAAGTTAACAACAATACTCATAAATAACCAAAAAAAAAAAAAAAAGAAATAACCATTAACAATACTCATAAATAACCAAAAAAAAAAAAACAGAATCATCATTCAACTCTATGGATCTTGCCATCTTACACGGAGGGACAAAAACCAATGTGACATAGCCTCCATCGGCATCAATTAGTTCGGCTCTAAGAACCTGTTAAAATAACCCTAGCTCATACTCCAAGTTGTATTAATTACGGAACCTAGTATTAATTTCGCGGCAGATTTATTTCGACATGATGTATTCTTTTTATTTCAGGTGAACCAGATGTGACACAAAATCCTGAATATGGCACCAGAATAAACTTCTCACCAGGCCTGTATACGTTCACATTGGCACCCAGTTCAATCAGCGCCTTCGCGACAGGCAAGAGATCATGCCTCAAGCACGCAACGATCAAGGGGGTTTTCCCTTCTTTATCCACCCACTGCAAACAAACACCAAGAAGCCAATCCAACAAAACATAACTTCCAAAAATCTTTCGCAGTATTCGCTTACAGTTCGACGCAATTGGAATTCCAACAGATCGTAATTGACCGAACACATTCGACGCGTATAATTGTGTGACTTACTTCAAGTCCGGCGCCTTGGCCGCGAAGGGCTCTAATCCCCTCGATGTTGCGATAGCTGACCTGCTGATAGAGCAATTCCTCCTTGGATTGCTGCGCTCCCATCGAGAAGACCTCCCTCCAGAAATCAAAACCCTAATTAAACGACATAAATCGAACAAAGAGATTGAGCCTCTCCAAAAAGGGCTCTCGGAACAACAGGAAAGCCAATCCGCCACCAGAAAAAGGGATCTCCTTTCCCCAAAAAAGATCGATGAAACGCCGAAAGACGCGACCTTTAATGGAGAATGAGAGGAATCGATGGAGGAAATCAGGAACGAAGGAGCGAGGACGCTCAGGAAGAACTCGGGCTTGAAGGCACAAATTTTGTTCTAGAAGATTATATGCATGTAAGTAATTATCTATATAGATAATTAAATTATACTGCAAATGAAAGATAGAAAAAAAATACCAATTAGGAACACTGCAAGTTTTTTGATATCAAGCAGAAGAATGTATCACATTATTTTACATTGCATGGAGATTATATTCGGAATGATTTATATAGTTGATTTTGTTTTGGAATAATGTCTTATAAATTTCTTGTCTATGTAAAATGAATTAAATGTGTTAGAGATTGATATCACTACCATTCTAAGATTAAATCATTCGCAACTCAATAATAACTTCTTATTAAATTTAATTTATTTTTTCATCTATCACACCACGAGATAGATAAATTGTTTTGAGTAAATTATCTCAACTCAATAATAACATGTGATTCCTATTTAATTTAATTTATTTATTTTTCATCTATCACATCATGATAAAGATAAATTATTTTAATAAAAAATTATTTTTTAAAAATTCTTATAGCCTTTTTTTAAAAGATTCTCATAGCGTATTTTATTTCGTAAAAAGATGATTTTGTCCTTACTTTCGTCGTATCGATTGTGTCTTTAGTGACCTCTGTGAGCGGCTCCCCCACCTTCCGCTTACCACCCTCCTTTATTGTCATTTATGATGACTCGTGCTCCATCGCTTATGATTGTCTCTATTGTTGTCACTCTTGCACCCTGCACCCACACCCCCCCGTCCCCAATGTTGATCATGAGGGGGTGCGATAGTTGCCTTCGCATCACGAGATAGATAAATTATTTTAATAAAAATCCTTATTTTTCAAAAATTCTTATAGCCTTTTTTAAAAAATTCTCATAGCGTACTTTCTTTTGTATAAAGATGATTTTGCCCTTCTATCACATCGATCGTTGCCTTCGCTTTTAGTGACCTTTGTGAGTGGCTTCCCCACCTTCCGCTCACTACCCTCATATATTGTTGTTGATGGTGACTCGTGCTCCATCGCTCTCACTATCCTCGCTTATGATTGTTTCTATTGTTGTCGCTCCCCCTCATGTTGATCACGGGTGGGGTGCGAGAGCTGCCATCACTTTTACCCTAGGTTGCCTTTGTTGTCACCTTGGTGAAGGGGGCTGAGGGTGAGGGCACGTGGGCGAGGAGAGGACGTATGAGGGTTGCATGCAAGGAAGGAGGAGACACGACGGACACCACTGCCTTCGCCCTTAGATGCCTTTGTCGTCATTTTGACGAAGGGGGTTGTGGGCGAAGGCGAGGGCATACAGGCCGCTCTTTTGCCCCTCATCACCTTGACAAAGGGGGTGCGAGGGTCAAGGCGACGAGGGCGAGGACGTGCGGCCAAGAATGGCGATGATAGTAAAGGAAGAGGGGAGCGGAGGCGAGGAAGACTATGTGAGTTGGAAGCGACGACCTACGAGTTGAAGGTAGGAACAATATCATCATCTAAAAAAAAAGCTCTATGGAAAGTTTTAAAAAATAAGGTGTTAATTAAAAATATTCAAAAATAAGAGTCTTTTTTAAAACTTTGCCCAATTCTTTTCTTATGGATAGCTTCAAAAAAATCTTAAAATTTGAGCATATTAGTTTAAAAAATAGAAAGAGTTTTTCATCACATTAAATCACATTCAAAACACTCATATATGTTTGGACAACATATTAATATATTAGCTATTTGGATACCTGTTGAGACAACATATTAATGTTGTTTGGTTTCGACGATGCCTCCTCCATCACACAAATTTATTCGAATAGAATTTCTAATATTTAAGGTCGAGAAATCTAAAATTTACTGCAACTCGTTTTTAATGGTCTGAATTTGGATAGTTGAAATAAGAGGACTTGTTCATGCTTGTGACTAAAGGTAAACATTCTTGAATCACATCTTCTACTAATAGTTTGGAAGGTGGAAAACATGTTGTAGAGATAACTTGTGTTAGATTTTGTTTACATCTATGAATAAACGTAGATACTCCCATTAATTAGATATTAATTATAAAAAAATTAAATCACTATCTTGAGATACCTTGATTCATAATTCATTTTACCGGTTCATACCAGTGCATCAATTGATAGTCAATATAGTATTATGTATCAAACCATATTGTATATCAATAAATCAGTATGTTCCATTCGTAACGATCCCTTGTCTGATCGGTACGTATCGTCCATATCAAATGGTATGTTATGGTATGACGAACATTGTTTTGATCTTATCAAATTTTATGTTAATCTATATAAATTAAAGTGAGAACAATGTACCTATTAACATGCTTTTCACTATATATCAATAAAAAAAAACCTATATTTTAAATTAAACATAAAATATAAAAGTGAAAATGTTAAGAAAACAAGATTGAGTGGAATTATTATAACATAAATACAAAATTAAAACTAAGAGTCTTATATGTAGTTTCTCGACGTAAATTCTCAGAGATAACGACTTAGCGTTTGGATTAAAAAGGATAACTTAATCAATATATATATTATATTTTAAGCCAATATTGTTATATAATGTGTATTATCATATTGAATATGATTAGCATTTTAGACAAATAATTTCCTTTTTTGCCATTTATTTTTCGGTATCTATGCGACTATATTTATGTATTCAGTACATACAAAATTGATGCTTAAGAAGATTGCATTGCTTCAATCCTAATATAATTAAATTATATCAATAAACCTAATTCATTTTAACCACCAAAGTATATTTTTTTTCCCTATTGTACTTCACTACATTCTATATCTACATTAGTAGTTTAGTAAAACAAATACGAGAGTTTTATATCAAAAAAATATTTTTATTTGTTTTAGTTTTACTAATATTATTTATTTATTTTTAAACTATTTAACAAAAGTATTTCACCACTTACAATTTTGGAATACATGATTAAAAACTCATGAGGACTTCAAATATTCGATAGATTATACCTTTATGTCAGATTAATAGTAGGAAAGAGGAGATAATTCAATGACCCATTGGATTCTAAAAGTAAAGCCATGTGTTCTAAATGTATTTTTAATATTTAGTTAATATTTCTTAGACTGTGATCATTGCGAATGAAGGTTAAGAGTTGTATTGCTATCTTATACAAATGATTAGTGCTACAAATAGGTTGTTTATCAAGCATTATCCGAGACATAATAGATAGAAATAAGATCAAATTGTATGAAATATATTGCTTGAATTCTTTGAATCAAGTAAACAGTGTACAAATCTCGAAATGTCTCCATGGATACATATCATTAGTAATGTCTTCAAATGACTCGTAAAACTCCCTCCTATATAGCTTAGCAATCCGCAAGCCAAAAGTCGATATCTTGTGCTATTTTTTGTCTCACTTCACTCACTGCTTGACGACACACATCACCTAAACGAATGTAGTGCATATGAGAGTATGCAATTTGGCTATACATATCGATAAGATACAAAATTGAAATTTGCCATATTGCGAAGAATAATTATAATCATTTTTATGAATACCAATCAAATATAAGTATTATTGAGAAGTCATGCATTGATGATTTAGTTGGTTTCAACATATGATCGATCAAACGAGAGAGGAGATTAGCTATACCTTTAGTATCCTCGGGTGCATATGGACATCCCAAAACATCGATACCGTGTGCACATCCATTGCACTCGACCAAGTAGGAAGGCACTAAAAAAGATTAATTTATAATTAGCATGAAGAATAGTAAAATGTAATACGTATGACTATTGGAGTTATACAAATCAATAATTCATTTGTATAACAAAATTATGGATATTATTAGTATCTAATGAATATGAACTATTAACGATCGAGATAATGAATGCTTGGTAGCCACTCTTACAGTCTTTGGATGATGTTTGCTTAGATATATGGCGGCATGGATCTTGGGAGCCATTGGTGAAGATTACTCTTGAACCTACATATTCAAAAATTAAATATGAATAAAATTAATCATATATCGATTTTCTTGTTTACAAATCTGCATATGTTCTTTACATTTTTTCTTACCGATTCTTAAGTTTCGATATAACTCATATATATGTATATACATACACACACACATATACACAAAGTGAGCATACCTGCAAATTTTCTTCCTCCGTAATAAGTGTTGGCCATGTCTGAATCAGGGTAAATCCCTTCCCCAAATATGTCTTTGCAGAAGTCTAAATTGTATCTATAGTAATCAAAAGAATATTTTAAGAACTAACAAAATCTAATCATAAATAGATACATATTCCACCTATGTCATATCTAACATTTATAATCTATTAAATATTTTCAGTTCAAATTGACAGAAACTATGCTTGTATTCTTAAGAGAGATGTAATGCATTGCTTAGGTAATGGTCCTTCTATCAAGATCAAAATTATGAGAATCATAATAATATGTTACATTATCTACTCTCCAATTGTTTCCTGAAAAAAAAATTCATGAATGGAAAATTCAAATAGTAATATTAATGCCCCCACAAGTTGTCATAGACCCTTAGTTCCTCTAAAAATCTAGTTGAGCATCTAACTTAATTATCTTCATAAGCATTAATTCATGCCCCTCTTAGTGGCTGTATAGTCCAACATAATTTTTGTTATTTTTTGTATTATTGCTAGAATTTTAGGTTTAGCTCAAAGTACCTTTTCTAACTTTTCATTTTATAAATTTGGTCAACTAAGCAAATCCTCATCCTAAATAAGTCCCCAAATTATTATATTTTGCAAAGTACCTTTTCTAACTTTTCATTTTATAACTTCGGTCAACTAAGCAAATCCTCATACTAAATAAGTCCCCAAATTGTTTGTTTTTTTCTAAAACTTTTATTACATTTTTATGTTACTATGCTAGTGCATAATTCCACTTGTATACCTCAAAAAAATTATGAGTACATGTCTTAGCTATTCAAAGTAACTTTCGCATCAAATTACTTGATATCGGTTAAGTTCTTCTAGCTCTTCTAGCTCTCTATACAATCCGAAATAACCGCGAGACCAAATCGATCCAAAGTCCTTTATATCACACACATTATATCTCGTTAACAATTACCATTGGCAATTTTGGAGTGATAATTTGCTTTCCTTCATACGAACCGATGTAAACAAAGTAGGATAATATAGATCGGTAGAAGCTTAATATTTTCATATGTTATTCTTAGAAAGTTGTGTTCTTCATGGACAATATGTAGGATTTGCCTACAAAGTGCATTTGATAGATTAGTTTATATTTGTAAAACTAAATATTTCTAGCATAGGATGAAATGAGAATTTTCGAATATTGCGACTGAATTGTTGGATGAAACAGTACCTTTCATCAAGCTTTGTTGAACGAATAGAATCATTCTGTGGTGCCACCAGGAAATATCCCATCTCAGAACATATGTAGAACCACCATAATCGATAAGCTTTTAGAAGGAGAAAAGAAAAATGCTATCAATGCTTGGAATATGAAAGCACAACTTCAAACCTTATATGAGGTTAAAAGATTGAAGAACACAGTACCACTATTTTCACTAGTTGGATCCTTCAAATATAAACGATCATAATATTCAAGTGTGACACCAAATATTCCTTGGTTAGCTACATTCTTCACATACTCTGCATATGCTTCCTGCAATCACCAAATTTAGATTGTCATATTCTTCATTCGTGATCAATTATTATATTATCAAAACATGTAAGAAGAACTGCATAAATGAAATCCAAGTATGCCCCAAGGATCCATCAAATACATAAGAGGAATAGAGGAGAGCATACCAATATATCGGAGCCATTCTTTTTGGCGTTAACAAGAAGATCACATACAAAGTCATGAAAGCCGTATTGTAGCTGAAAAGTCGAGAAGAATTAGAAATAAAATTGTAAAAAGAACTCGATCGTATTTAAATGATTTGCCTTACCGACAGGGCTGCAGCATCGGCAACTAGGAACCGAAAGTCATCGTCGTTGTCGATCTATATCCAATAAATAATTTCAAATGACTAAGATAGTCTTCGTATCGACATAATATATTCATGATAATAGTTATTTGGAAACATGAAAAGTAGAAAAAGATGAGGTAGCCTTCTCAAAATCAAAAACTTCAATATTAATTAAGTAATTTTTACTTAACTATGCAATGCCTCACTGATTATGAGGAACTGATCATTCAATAACTTTTAATTGAATGAAGATCTAGAGATGTTTGATTTAACAAAACAAAAAAGGGACCAAATACAAGTATAAAATGTATATACCCTTATTATAATCATCTTTCATCAGTTTTGAGCAAAAATGCAGTAGAAAGATACCAATGAAGTGTTACCTTGGATGCACCAAACAATTCTTTGATTGATTTCCTATCAGAGTTAAGTTGTTCATCAACAAGATGAGTGATTTCTTGAAGCACAGCCTTGCATTCAGGTCCAGCTGTTGTTCCAATCTGTAAACAAGACAACAATAAAGAAAAGATATGAGTAGCCAAAATGGTACTGTCTAAGACTCTTCACCCTAATGAAAACTAAGTATTCATTTTCTTCAATATGGAACTACTTAATGGTCAGCTTAGCTTAGCAATTTGTTACTTTGGTGCAGCTAAGATAAAACTCCTTAATGTTTGTTTTGATTGGCGAAACAATTCAATTTATTCTCTCCCAAAATAGTGCCATCCTTTTGCAAATACTCTCTTCCTCTCTCTCTCTCCATATTTTCATCATTAGTGAAGTATAAAACTCATGAATTTTTTATATGATAGGTTTCTATGGAGCATTTCATTATATATGGCAACATAAAACTTGATATCCAACATTGCAAAAGGTAGCAAATGCTTATGCACCTGTTGGTCATATTCTGTGAAATTGTAGATTGCTATAAGAGCAGCTGAGCTTGCATAAGCCCCACAAGTTAGATGAGGAAACTTCAAGCGAAAATAAGCTGCAAGTCCTCCAGAATATGAACCTCCAATTACGAACCATCGGTTTTCGGTTTCCGAAACATTATATTTTGCATTCAACAATTCCTGTAGAAAAGAAGAGTTAGCTATATGGAAGAGTTATAGAGATTTATAGATCAATAGGAAGTGAAAGTGGGGATAATGAAACTTTAAATGAAAAAAATTATTAATTGACCAACTTATCATTTGTCCTCAAAGTATAATATTCTATTAATCCATTTTGTGTCATCAGAAGATGATCTCAGACATTAAAGAAAGCCTTACAATGCAAATGCTAGGGATTATGATTCTTGGTGCAATAAACATCTTGACTAAAGAAAGCCTTACAATGCAAATGCTAGGGATTGTGATTCTTGGTGCAATAAGCATCTTGGCTAATTGGTTGTCTAGTTAATTACATGGATGATCTTATGCTTACATCGAGAAAGACATAATTTTCTCCCTGAACTCATCATTGTTAAATACAACTTGATACAAAAGATTGGTAAAGTCATATCTCTAACACTAAAAATATCGTAAAAAGGACACGTAAGAGTACTCGATGAATGTGATTTTTTTTTTTTGTTGGTCTAACAAATTAAATCCATGTTGTATTTTGAACTCTTGAAAGAACTTCATAATATGTGATCGAACAATCCAATTAAAGCTTACATTTAGTCATGATTATAAAGGAAAATGATTTAGTACATTTACTGTTTATATACAATAATGTGAGTTATGATTTTTTCTTGACTCAACGAGGCTCACATCCTCTATTATATGTCTTGGTTTGAAATAAGGTCGCATTGAGCTTATGCCTATCATATATTGTTTTACATCGCATAGTCACACTTAAGAAAACTTCATCAATTAAATTTAAACCATGAAACTTATGATTCAATACATACATAACATAATATCCGAGAGAATCGAAAGCGTAGTAAATGAGCCATACGAATGAAACAAAAAAATATTGAGGGATCACATTAATCATGAAAGAATGTGAAATTTTTACCTGGTAATATTGGCGAAAAACAGCCAAATCAAATATAGCTTGTTTTGAGGACAAATATTTTAGATTTTCTGTTGTCAATTCCTTGTAAGGAGTACTCTTCCCATAATACCGATGCTCGATAGAAACTATGGCAGCACCAAACTTCTCCGCTAGCTCCTACATGTTGTTACAAAATTAGAGGAACAACAACGATAGTCGACGCCAAGTCATTTGATCGAAAGCATAGACCTTTACATGAGATTGGTAGAAAATTTTAGCTTCTACATATCACAACTTTCATTCATGTTTTCACCTTCTATAGTTAACACTAACATACAATAGTTATTTAGAAATTGCACTAACAAGAACATGAGACAAACCATCTAATGGAAAACATACAATAACAAGATCATAAGTTCCAATTATATCACGATTACTCATACTAGATGTTCAAGAAACCAAATATTTGTGCCAAAATGCAAAAAGAATGTGGAATGTCTATCCACTTACATGAAAATACAACCGAAAAGTATAAAAAATTATCATCATGGAAGTATTACGAAAGTTCAAATGACTTTGCAAATACTAAAAATAATTAAAAATTGATATAACATGAATCGAATTCATCGTTTGATATATCATTTGCTAACAACTTCAATTGTTAAGGAAATTAATTTATTATCCCACTGGAAAATTTTGAAGTAAGGTTGTGATACAATTTCTTATCATGATTGAAAGAAAGACTATACTTACAGTATAATAACTTTTGCCAATCCCAATCTGTTCAGATTCACCACCAACAAGTAGGAAGATTGGTCCCTCTGGAGGCTTATAGTAACCAAGATACTCAAAATATCTTTGGTTGAATGTAGAATGATCCTGCATTGGAGAAATGTCCAAACACTTCTTTGAGCAAAAGCCAATCCAAAAATGCATGAATAACAAACACAGATGTTGAAGAAAAAGATCAGAAAGACAAGTGACCAACAATACTTAGAATAAGCATTAAATAGAGATCTTCTTGTGAATGCTAATACTCCCTATAACAATGCTTTATGAAACCCAAGATCTTTTGTGAGATACCAAACCCAATTTGGGTCTGATTTCTACCCATATTTAGTTCAAATTTAAGTTTTAGTCATATTTTTATTTTTAAGTTTTTCTAAACTTGTTATCATGAATTTTAATTGAAGTTTACGCATTCTAATTCTGCTATCGGTAAATGTTTAGGTCTCTGAACAATATAAATATACTAAATTCAAATTTCCTTCGTAAAGTAGGAAATAGCTTAGGAAAGATCAATCAATTATCGAAATTGAGTTCGAGGTGGAGAAGAAGATAATGGTGGAACATTGTCTATAAATGAGGCAGCAATTTCATAGAAATGTATGTTGAATAAAAATGGATGAGATTCTATTAGTTTTTATGATTCATCATTAGCCCCATTCTCCTCTCTCTCTCTCTCTCCTTTTGGCATTATCACTTCTCACTTCTTCTTTCTTCTCTACCTCTATTATTAGCATAATTTGACCATATTTCTTCCTTTTGTTAGTGTTATCGAGTTGAAACAATCTAGGATCTATATTTTTTCTTTGTGAAAGACATTGTTGCAACAAGAACTTTGCTATTGTTCACTTATTATGACAACAAATATCATTCACTTTGCACAATATAGTAGCCTATGATTTAAATATCCACAATAGTTTATGTAAAGATTATCCTTATCAATAGTTCCATAGGTTTTGGTTCACACCGACATATTTGATTGACTAATACCTTGTTTCCTGTTGATTAGCAAAATAGTCATCCTCTTCGGTATAAGAAAAAATTATAGGTATCTTCGCATGTATCAAAATAAGAAGGTTAAGTCGATATCTATATAGCCTTAATCTTTTGCTTTCTATTGCATATGATCAATATAATTATCGATGTAACTATTTTTTTTAGCAAGCACGTCACGATTAAATTAATAAATTATTCCGAACGAGCTTAACTTTCATATCAAACTTTATATAAAAACTTCTGAAGTAATAGTGGAGAACAAAGGAAAAGCAAAAAATAAATAAAAGAAGAAAACCAAAATACAATATAAATATACTAAATTCAAATTTCCTTCGTAAAGTAGGAAATAGCTTAGGAAAGATCAATCAATTATCGAAATTGAGTTTGAGGTGAAGAAGAAGATAAGGGTGGAACATTGTCTATAAATGAGGCAGCAATTTCATAGAAATGTATGTTGAATAAAAATGGATGAGATTCTATTAGTTTTTATGATTCATCATTAGCCCCATTCTCCTCTCTCTCTCTCTCTCCTTTTGGCATTATCACTTCTCACTTCTTCTTTCTTCTCTACCTCTATTATTAGCATAATTTGACCATATTTCTTCCTTTTGTTAGTGTTATCGAGTTGAAACAATCTAGGATCTATATTTTTTCTTTGTGAAAGACATTGTTGCAACAAGAACTTTGCTATTGGTCACTTATTATGACAACAAATATCATTCACTTTGCACAATATAGTAGCCTATGATTTAAATATCCACAATAGTTTATGTAAAGATTATCCTTATCAATAGTTCCATAGGTTTTGGTTCACACCGACATATTTGATTGACTAATACCTTGTTTCCTGTTGATTAGCAAAATAGTCATCCTCTTCGGTATAAGAAAAAATTATAGGTATCTTCGCATGTATCAAAATAAGAAGGTTAAGTCGATATCTATATAGCCTTAATCTTTTGCTTTCTATTGCATATGATCAATATAATTATCGATGTAACTATTTTTTTTAGCAAGCACGTCACATTAAAATAATAAATTATTCCGAACGAGCTTAACTTTCATATCAAACTTTATATAAAAACTTCTGAAGTAATAGTGGAGAACAAAGGAAAAACAAAAAAAAATAAAACAAGAAAAGCAAAAAGGAAACGATAAAGAAACAAAGAAAGGACTTAACCGTGGGGGAGAAATGATCTAAATTCTGATCAAACCAATTCTCCTTCTCAGTGAGCATGTTGCTATCATACAATTTGCGAGAGCGAAAACCATGCGTCTCTACCATGGAGGCATTGAAAAAGAGTAGAAGAAGAAAAGAGAAGGAGAAGGCCTTGAGGTTCATCATAATTGGAGGAAGAAGAGAAGAAGAAGAAGAAAAGAGATCTTGCTCCCAAGATCTCTTTCTTCTTGGGAGGTTAATCTTTCGTTCTTAGGTGTTGCACATTTATATTGGCACCCAACATACCAATGCGAATATGTTGCAAAGAAAAAAGGATGGTCATGGAGAGATGCCAACCCAATGGATGTTCTTGCTGGTTTGACGGGAGAGACAAACAACCAATAACTTGGAATGACCGATAAATAGGAAGGATGGCTTAAAATACACACCTAATGGCCAATAAATAGGATCTCAAGTCAATGGAAGTTCGTGGTGGCTTGACGAGGGATAAAAATGGCCAATAAATAGGAAGAATGGTTTACTACACACACCTAATGACCAATAAATAGGATACCAAACTGAATGGAAGTTCTTCTTGGTTTGACAATGGAGGAGAACAACTAATTAATGTGGAGAAACTTGATAGATTTAAATATGTGTCTGATTTCATTGGAAGATCTCGTCATTCTTCCTGCTTTCACTCTCTTTTAACTTGTAAAATTTTCTTCATTTTTTGCATTCGCATTACTAACACCCCTAGGGACGATAGTTGGATTTCGACGTATATTCTATATGGTACCTCTTTCGTCAAGCATGTTGAGACAAGGAATCTAACAAGAAGAGACAACTTCACGAGGATAGACGATGTTATGAAATATTTACGTTTACCCAAAGTGATTGGCGGGAAGCTTCTACTTTTTAACTATTTATCTAAATTCATTCATTCACAAGCTCAACCTTATTTCCTTTGCTTTAAATTGCTAAAATATTTTATAGATTAATATTAGTGTTACTTTTTCACACTTTTACTATAACACCCCACCCCGATTTATCTCACATATAAAGTGGGCAAGACTTAAACTAACTTTTAAGAATATAATGAATGTATTATTATTAATTTTAGTTTCATTTACTGATCGTAGGCCAATGGTTGAGAAGTTGGCCAATGCTAACTCTCTTTGGCTTCTTTGGTTGAACTAAAGTGATTCTATATTTCTCAACCATCAAACCGATGTCTAATTAGATCTGTGGGGAACAAGACTATGATCTAATTTTAACATAAATTAATCATAATATGAAGTTATCATTGGTTTAAGTTAAACGAAATTGATGGACCAGTTAACCCATCAGGAATCGTGACATTTATTACTGATTGTAGGCTTAAGGAAAGTGCCTCGCTTAGTTTCACTCAAGCCGGTGTCATCTCTTTTTGGATTATAGCTATTGTCTTAACACATGACCAGTTCATGAACCTAATTAGATCTAAGGGGAACAAGACGACAGTCCAATCTAACACTAACTCTAATCTTATAATGAAATGTGATAGATTCATTTCATGTTTTTGATGGTGTAGGGAGGGGTGGGTTACTACTTAGCTAATCCGACTTGCAGCATTAGAATTGCAGGATGTTTAAAGTGCCATGATTCAATCCCCATCCAAGCCGAAGCCCTCCGTAATTTTTGATGCTTTGATTCCTAGCAAAAGAGAAAGCATACACAATCTTTGCATCTGACTCACAACGCACATAGCTTTTGAGAGCAATCTCATTGATATTTTGTCCTTAGCTTGTTAACTAAATGCAACTATAATTACTTTCATTCCTAAGAATAAAAATGGCATAGCTCACTAATTGGCTGCTCAAGAATAAAAATCTGTTTTTTTGGTATAATTTTCAATAGACAAACCTTTACTTTTTGAAAATAAAAAATAAATAGGAAGGAGGGTTTAAAATATACGGTAGAAAATTTTAGCTTCTACATATCACAACTTTCATTCATGTTTTCACCTTCTATAGTTAACACTAACATACAATAGTTATTTAGAAATTGCACTAACAAGAACATGAGACAAACCATCTAATGGAAAACATACAATAACAAGATCATAAGTTCCAATTATATCACGATTACTCATACTAGATGTTCAAGAAACCAAATATTTGTGCCAAAATGCAAAAAGAATGTGGAATGTCTATCCACTTACATGAAAATACAACCGAAAAGTATAAAAAATTATCATCATGGAAGTATTACGAAAGTTCAAATGACTTTGCAAATACTAAAAATAATTAAAAATTGATATAACATGAATCGAATTCATCGTTTGATATATCATTTGCTGACAACTTCAATTGTTAAGGAAATTAATTTATTATCCCACTGGAAAATTTTGAAGTAAGGTTGTGATACAATTTCTTATCATGATTGAAAGAAAGACTATACTTACAGTATAATAACTTTTGCCAATCCCAATCTGTTCAGATTCACCACCAACAAGTAGGAAGATTGGTCCCTCTGGAGGCTTATAGTAACCAAGATATTCAAAATATCTTTGGTTGAATGTAGAATGATCCTGCATTGGAGAAATGTCCAAACACTTCTTTGAGCAAAATCCAATCCAAAAATGCATGAATAACAAACACAGATGTTGAAGAAAAAGATCAGAAAGACAAGTTTACAACAATACTTAGAATAAGAATTAAATAGAGATCTTCCTGTGAATGCTAATACTCCCTATAACAATGCTTTATGAAACTCAAGATCTTTTGTGAGATACCAAACCCAATTTGGGTCTGATTTCTACCCATATTTAGTTCAAATTTAAGTTTTAGTCATATTTTTATTTTTAAGTTTTTCTAAACTTGTTATCATGAATTTTAATTGAAGTTTACGTATTCTAATTCTGCTATCGGTAAATGTTTAGGTCTCTGAACAATATAAATATACTAAATTCAAATTTCCTTCGTAAAGTAGGAAATAGCTTAGGAAAGATCAATCAATTATCGAAATTGAGTTCGAGGTGGAGAAGAAGATAATGGTGGAACATTGTCTATAAATGAGGCAGCAATTTCATAGAAATGTATGTTGAATAAAAATGGATGAGATTCTATTAGTTTTTATGATTCATCATTAGCCCCATCCTCCTCTCTCTCTCTTTCTCTCCTTTTGGCATTATCACTTCTCACTTCTTCTTTCTTCTCTACCTCTATTATTAGCACAATTTGACCATATTTCTTCCTTTTGTTAGTGTTATCGAGTTGAAACAATCTAGGATCTATATTTTTTCTTTGTGAAAGACATTGTTGCAACAAGAACTTTGCTATTGTTCACTTATTATGACAACAAATATCATTCACTTTGCACAATATAGTAGCCTATGATTTAAATATCCACAATAGTTTATGTAAAGATTATCCTTATCAATAGTTCCATAGGTTTTGGTTCACACCGACATATTTGATTGACTAATACCTTGTTTCCTGTTGATTAGCAAAATAGTCATCCTCTTCGGTATAAGAAAAAATTGTGGATATCTATATAGCCTTAATCTTTTGCTTTCTATTGCATATGATCAATATAATTATCGATGTAACTATTTTTTTTAGCAAGCACGTCACGATTAAATTAATAAATTATTCCGAACGAGCTTAACTTTCATATCAAACTTTATATAAAAACTTCTGAAGTAATAGTGGAGAACAAAGGAAAAGCAAAAAATAAATAAAAGAAGAAAACCAAAATGGAAACGATAAAGAAACAAAGAAAGGACTTAACCGTGGGGGAGAAATGATCTAAATTCTGATCAAACCAATTCTCCTTCTCAGTGAGCATGTTGCTATCATACAATTTGCGAGAGCGAAAACCATGCGTCTCTACCATGGAGGCATTGAAAAAGAGTAGAAGAAGAAAAGAGAAGGAGAAGGCCTTGAGGTTCATCATAATTGGAGGAAGAAGAGAAGAAGAAGAAGAAAAGAGATCTTGCTCCCAAGATCTCTTTCTTCTTGGGAGGTTAATCTTTCGTTCTTAGGTGTTGCACATTTATATTGGCACCCAACATACCAATGCGAATATGTTGCAAAGAAAAAAGGATGGTCATGGAGAGATGCCAACCCAATGGATGTTCTTGCTGGTTTGACGGGAGAGACAAACAACCAATAACTTGGAATGACCGATAAATAGGAAGGATGGCTTAAAATACACACCTAATGGCCAATAAATAGGATCTCAAGTCAATGGAAGTTCGTGGTGGCTTGACGAGGGATAAAAATGGCCAATAAATAGGAAGAATGGTTTACTACACACACCTAATGACCAATAAATAGGATACCAAACTGAATGGAAGTTCTTCTTGGTTTGACAATGGAGGAGAACAACTAATTAATGTGGAGAAACTTGATAGATTTAAATATGTGTCTGATTTCATTGGAAGATCTCGTCATTCTTCCTGCTTTCACTCTCTTTTAACTTGTAAAATTTTCTTCATTTTTTGCATTCGCATTACTAACACCCCTAGGGACGATAGTTGGATTTCGACGTATATTCTATATGGTACCTCTTTCGTCAAGCATGTTGAGACAAGGAATCTAACAAGAAGAGACAACTTCACGAGGATAGACGATGTTATGAAATATTTACGTTTACCCAAAGTGATTGGCGGGAAGCTTCTACTTTTTAACTATTTATCTAAATTCATTCATTCACAAGCTCAACCTTATTTCCTTTGCTTTAAATTGCTAAAATATTTTATAGATTAATATTAGTGTTACTTTTTCACACTTTTACTATAACACCCCACCCCGATTCATCTCACATATAAAGTGGGCAAGACTTAAACTAACTTTTAAGAATATAATGAATGTATTATTATTAATTTTAGTTTCATTTACTGATCGTAGGCCAATGGTTGAGAAGTTGGCCAATGCTAACTCTCTTTGGCTTCTTTGGTTGAACTAAAGCGATTCTATATTTCTCAACCATCAAACCGATGTCTAATTAGATCTATGGGGAACAAGACTATGGTCTAATTTTGACATAAATTAATCATAATATGAAGTTATCATTGGTTTAAGTTAAACGAAATTGATGGACCAGTTAACCCATCAGGAATCGTGACATTTATTACTGATTGTAGGCTTAAGGAAAGTGCCTCGCTTAGTTTCACTCAAGCCGGTGTCATCTCTTTTTGGATTATAGATATTGTCTTAACACATGACCAGTTCATGAACCTAATTAGATCTAAGGGGAACAAGACGACAGTCCAATCTAACACTAACTCTAATCTTATAATGAAATGTGATAGATTCATTTCATGTTTTTGATGGTGTAGGGAGGGGTGGGTTACTACTTAGCTAATCCGACTTGCAGCATTAGAATTGCAGGATGTTTAAAGTGCCATGATTCAATCCCCATCCAAGCCGAAGCCCTCCGTAATTTTTGATGCTTTGATTCCTAGCAAAAGAGAAAGCATACACAATCTTTGCATCTGACTCACAACGCACATAGCTTTTGAGAGCAATCTCATTGATATTTTGTCCTTAGCTTGTGAACTATAATTACTTTCATTCCTAAGAATAAAAATGGCATAGCTCAATAATTGGCTGCTCAAGAATAAAAATCAGTTTTTTTTTATTATTTTCGATAGACAAACCTTTACTTTTTAAAAATAAAAAATAAATAGGAAGGAGGGTTTAAAATACACTCCTAATAACTTAAACGAGTCTTTTGATTTAATTTCGATGGATGATGTCGTGATTATCTTGACATTTGAATTAAATGGGTTAAATTTATAGTAATTTTTAATATGATTTTAGTGAGATTAACATCTCTATTAGCTCGATTTCATTTAGAATAGTTCGGAGATGACCAAGGTGGTGATTGGGGGATCTATTGAGGAGACAACCGAGGGTGCCCGAATTGATCCCTCTTACTCTTAAGCTAGGGTTGATGTGGAAAGTAGAATCATAGGTAAAGAATAGTAAATAAGTAAATTTTAAGTAAATCGGGTCCAAAAGAATAAATTTTAAGTAAATCGGGCCCAAAAGAGTAAATTTTAAGTAAATCGGGCTCAAAAGAAACATCTCTATTAGCTCGATTTCATTTAGGATAGTTCAGAGATGACCAAGATGGTGATTGGGGGATCTATTGAGGAGACAACCGAGGGTGCTCGAATTGATCCCTCTTACTCTTAAGCTGGGGTTGAGATGGAAAGTAAAATCGTAGGTAAACAATAGTAAATAAATAAATTTCAAGAATAAAAATCTGTTTTTTTATATAATTTTCAATAGACAAATCTTTACTTTTTGAAAATAAAAAATAAATAGGAAGGAGGGTTTAAAATACACTCCTAATAACTTAAACGAGTCTTTTGATTTAATTTCGATGGATGATGTCGTGATTATCTTGACATTTGAATTAAATGGGTTAAATTTATAGTAATTTTTAATATGATTTTAGTGAGATTGATTTAGTGAACTTAAAGAAACATCTCTATTAGCTCGATTCCATTTAGGATAGTTCGGAGATGACCAAGGTGGTGATTGGGGGATCTATTGAGGAGACAACCGAGGGTGCCCGAATTGATCCCTCTTACTCTTAAGCTAGGGTTGATGTGGAAAGTAGAATCATAGGTAAAGAATAGTAAATAAGTAAATTTTAAGTAAATCGGGTCCAAAAGAATAAATTTTAAGTAAATCGGGCCCAAAAGAGTAAATTTTAAGTAAATCGGGCTCAAAAGAAACATCTCTATTAGCTCGATTTCATTTAGGATAGTTCAGAGATGACCAAGATGGTGATTGGGGGATCTATTGAGGAGACAACCGAGGGTGCTCGAATTGATCCCTCTTACTCTTAAGCTGGGGTTGAGATGGAAAGTAAAATCGTAGGTAAACAATAGTAAATAAATAAATTTCAAGAATAAATATTTGTTTTTTTATATAATTTTCAATAGACAAACCTTTACTTTTTGAAAATAAAAAATAAATAGGAAGGAGGGTTTAAAATACACTCCTAATAACTTAAACGAGTCTTTTGGTTTAATTTCGATGATGTCGTGATTATCTTGACATTTGAATTAAATGGGTTAAATTTATAGTAACTTTTAATATGATTTTAGTGAGATTGATTTAGTGAACTTAAAGAAACATCTCTATTAGCTCGATTCCATTTAGGATAGTTCGGAGATGACCAAGGTGGTGATTGGGGGATCTATTGAGGAGACAACCGAGGGTGCCCGAATTGATCCCTCTTACTCTTAAGCTAGGGTTGAGGTGGAAAGTAGAATCGTAGGTAAACAATAGTAAATAAGTAAATTTTAAGTGAATCGGGCCCAAAAGAATAAATTTTAAGTAAATCAGGCCCAAAAGAGTAAATTTTAAGTAAATCGGGCCCAAAAGAAACATCTCTATTAGCTTGATTCCATTTAGGATACTTCAGAGATGACCAAGATGGTGATTGGGGGATCTATTGAGGAGACAACCGAGGGTGCTCGAATTGATCCCTCTTACTCTTAAGCTAGGGTTGAGGTGGAAAGTAGAATCGTAGGTAAACAATAGTAAATAAGTAAATTTTAAGTAAATCGGGCCCAAAAGAATAAATTTTAAGTAAATCAGGCCCAAAAGAGTAAATTTTAAGTAAATCGGGCCCAAAAGAAACATCTCTATTAGCTTGATTCCATTTAGGATACTTCAGAGATGACCAAGATGGTGATTGGGGGATCTATTGAGGAGACAACCGAGGGTGCTCGAATTGATCCCTCTTACTCTTAAGCTGGGGTTGAGGTGGAAAGTAGAATCGTAGGTAAACAATAGTAAATAAGTAAATTTCAAGAATAAAAGTCTGTTTTTTTATATAATTTTCAATAGACAAACCTTTACTTTCTGAAAATAAAAAATAAATAGGAAGGAGGGTTTAAAATACACTCCTAATAACTTAAACGAGTCTTTTGGTTTAATTTCGATGATGTCGTGATTATCTTGACATTTGAATTAAATGGGTTAAATTTATAGTAACTTTTAATATGATTTTAGTGAGATTGATTTAGTGAACTTAAAGAAACATCTCTATTAGCTCGATTCCATTTAGGATAGTTCGGAGATGACCAAGGTGGTGATTGGGGGATCTATTGAGGAGACGACCGAGGGTGCTCGAATTGATCCCTCTTACTCTCAAGCTAGGGCTGAGGTGGAAAGTAGAATCGTAGGTAAACAATAATTGACCTTGGTAATAGTAAATAAGTAAATTTTAAATAAATTAGGCCCAAAAGAATATTGTACAATATAGATAAAATATATTTTTTTATTCACCATTATTCTTACACTTTGGTTGCTATCATGCTATCCGAATCTCATTCCTTGTGCCGATCGAGTAACCTACAATTAGAGGGTAAACTTTACTCCTATCATAGGCTCCCCTTCTTCGATACACAAAAAAAAGAAAAAAAGAAATGAGGAATAATTTTTCCTCATATTTATCTGATTGCACAACATCCCGGTAATATATAAAATTGGAATCCGATGCATTTGCTATTTTGGTCCCTCATATTGCCCAATCAATAGCTCGACCAAATGCTTCCAATCTATATTTTCTTCCAAAAGAAAACCTCTCGAGCTGCTATTCTTGTCGTTCTATCTTGAATTGTCAGTTGGTCACCACCAAACCGGTTCAGTTCTTGAAAGAATTGATGTCAGATGGATTTTAGTACTCGGACTATCTGTTAGATTCGTGACAGCTCCTGCAAATCTCCAACTCCCTCGAAAACTTGCAGCCAAAAGTCCATGTCGTCACTGTCGGATGATACCGACAGGTTGGAGTGCTCACTGACCGGCGGAAGATCGACGGATGCGGCAGAGTCATCCGTTGACAATGTGTCCAACCAAAAGCTCTCGTCGATCTCCGGGAATGCATCCGAGGAGAAGCTTCCTCTTGCATCGTCACTGATCTCTCTCGACACCGTCGGTGAATCAGTGGCACAGGACGAGAAGTCGCTATTTGATTGCGCTCTTGACACCACTGACACAAACATCGCGTTCTCTGAGTCTGTATCGAGCTGCATGGTTATGGGCTCCGACGCTTTCTTTGACCGGGAACCACCTGCGTTCTTCTTCTTCTTCTTCTGGGGTTCTCTGGATGATGCGTTGGGGCTGACAAGCTTCTTCAGGTGGGTGTGCCACACGTTCTTGATCTCGTTGTCCGTTCTGCCAGGTAGGCTGGCAGCAATGGCAGACCACCTGTCGGCAAGAGGAAATATCACTCACTGCATGAGAGACTCGCCAAGAACCTCATATGCATCGAGAGTGCAGGTGGAGATGGGAGGAACTCTACCTGTTCCCAAAGGTCTCATGCAATCTGATGATGGTCTCCTGTTCCTCCAGGGAGAAGTTTCCTCGTTTGATGTCAGGCCGCAGGTAGTTCATCCACCGGAGTCTGCAACTCTTGCCACACCTCGAAAGCCCTGAGTAGAAATAGATTCAGGACAAGTACGGATGGAGAGGAGTGACTTCATCTCCATTCTCCAGGGGCCAGCCTAAACCCTAACACAAGATCTCGAAGACCTTCAACACGACGATTAACCTTAAGTACTCACCCGCTTGCTTCGGCAGCGCACGCCAATTCCCGTGGCCGCATCTCTGGATGTGACCTACTAAAGCCTCGTCCTCCTCCGGACTCCATGGCCCCTTCTTCACACCAATCCCACAGCACGGAGCTCTCACCATGTTGCCAAAACACTTCCTTCCTTCCTCTCTCAAAAGGCTTTGCAGGAGACCATGCTGCTTCCCACTCCTGCTCCAGTTATTTATACACGGCATCAAATCTCCAACGTGAGAGAAATCAGTGCAAGGAGACGTCACTTCTTCACCTTCCTGGAAACGGTGGCGCATAGCAACTGGGTATTTCCTAAGATTGTCTGCGTCACACTCGTTTGCCGTACGACTCTAGGAATTGACTTACAGAATAGGCACGTTCATACATCTTCTCAAAGAACTCGACTACTATTCAAAGTTCCATTATTGCTGCTCGTTGTTGTGATGGAGGTATCTCATCATCGTCAACTCTTGGCAGCTCGTGGCTTCAAAGTTTGACCGTCAAGGAACATGAGGTATGCACTATCATATTCTTAAAGATACATCAACGACATACGTATATGCATAGGAAATGGCCAACGTCATGAGCATGGGCGTGCAAGTAGACCGCAGGGATCACTTGGTCAACAACACATTTTTCACGTACGTGAGTGAAGCCATGCGGACACTATTGAATTAAGACGACGACGTTATAATTAATCCATTGCGGTCAACGATCAATTCTAGTCCACTAACGAGTTGTTGAACAACCACGGCAGTCAAACACGAGAGTTCGATTGGCTCATTGCCGTCCGCATAAAACAACGGCGTAACGTAATATGGCGGAAAGAGCGACTTGACATCATTTCATCGCAGGACGGCCGCTTTGTCCGTTGTGAGCAATTTGGCATTATTTAATTAGCTAATTCCTGACTGCTACAACATATTTTGAGCTCTCAATCAAACTATGAATGAATCACACAAACAAACAAGACATAGAAAATGAATCATTCAATGAATGCATTAAGTTTTTTCTTTCCTTGTCCCTCTTTGTTAGTGAACCCTTTATACTCTGGTTGAGGATGTCGTCACGGTTTGATTTGGCTCCGGATGCACAAGGTTTTCTGAGCAGATACTACGTGGTGGAAGCGAACGTCGGGCTAGGTTGAGCTAAAGACTCGCCTCTCGAGCACGATCTCTTTTCCTGATGAGCGGTTCGTCGCACGTTCGTTGGACTCTTGCACACGGGTTGAGATCATGAGGAGGATTTTTCGATTCAACCCCTTCGAAGTTTAAGTTAGAATTGGGTGGAATCGGCCAGAGCCCTCTTGGCGCTTGGCTAGGTGATAAGTTTTTATACCTGCACACGGGGGTCGGTCATTCCTGGTTAGTTAATGACCGTCGACCCCTTAAGCGGCCAGCCCACATCTTCCGTGCGAACACCGACTGTCTTGCACAGATCGGCATCGTCCCAAGCTTTCCTAGACGACTTCATACCCGATGACGCTGTCTCGAGTTTTCTGGGGGCAACTCTGTACCATGAGTGTCGTCTGAGTCTGAGGCGTCGTGCCGACGTAGTCTGCCACATCAGCTTTGAAGCTCCACATCGGTGCTATCATGGCTGTGGACCGCTGCCAAAAGGCGTGCTACCAAAATGTGCCCTATTACTCTTCATTTACTCTTTTGTACCACTATTTTCTTTTGCATTTGTTTTGGAATTTTTTGTCTTTACCATTCAAGGAGAATCTTATGGTTCCTTCTATTGTCTTTATGCATGTACAGGTTGCTGTCTTTATATATATACACATATTATATTTTGTTTTTTTTGAAAGAGGAAAGAAGTATTCATTAATTAAAAAAAAAAGGAGTATAACAGAGGTATAAATGAGAGTTGGAATCGAAGATTGAACCAATTCGGTTCGAAATTGGAATTGAACTGAATCAATGACTCGACGATTTCGAATTGAATTGTGAGATTGGTGCTCAAAATAATCAATTTTATTCTCCAAATTTTATGTTCTCTCACCATTAAAATGCACAACGTAAGTTACATTCTCTATAGGACAAATTACAAGCACAAATACAAATATAATTTGCTTACGTACTACTATCAAAGGACACACTATACATGATAGTTTCCAGTTGTTCTTTTCTCAGAAACCAAGAAGAAATGCATGCCTTCCACAGGTTTTGTGTGAACTCTCACATTCTTGTGTTGTTGTTGTGTATGATTAGGATGGTATGCTCCCTCCATTTGGAAACCTTCCGTCGACCAAAAGTTTATACTTCAGATGGCCGCTGAAAGATAAAAGAAACACGAATAGGATAATATTTAAGTGCATAAAATTTGAGCTACTATATATCATAGTTTATATGATCCATTAATTAGAAAGAGATTTGATCCCCCAAAAAAGGGAGAAGGTTTAGAGAAGATATATTTTGCTAAAAGAACAAGAAATAGACTGTGGACATAAGACTTACCCTTCGTAAAACTCCATGGCAAATCGAGATCCATTGTAGCAGATAAACCAAAGCAAAGTAAGCATCAATACATCTGCTAAAGTTAAAGATCCACACTAAGCTCGGAAGCATGCATATCGTACTACACTTAACTCGTGAACCGAGCAAAGGAGCAAAAGCAAAGTGGTGCCTTTAGCGGTGACATGGAGAAGAGCGATGGAATATGGAGAGATAGAAGTAGAGAGAAAAGGATACTGAAGAGGCAGCGCTCCCACCAGTCGAGCATGTAGAGGCCCATGGTTACGTTGTAGAGATGCATCTTTCGGCTGATCCAGTTCATCTTCTTCCTTCGATGCTTGAGAGCAGACCAGGCGACGCTTGACAAGAGATTGGGAATATCTATCTGTATCTGCATATATGAAGACAATCTGAGGTAGTTCATTTCCTGCAAGAAGTCAACTGTCAGAGGTCAGAGAAGGGAGGCTGGAAGACGGAAAGAAGCCGGCAATGGAGTCAACTATGGCGCCGAACGGCAGCGATGTAGGTATCTGTTTGACCATTTCAAATTGTTGGAGCTTGGAACTGTTCTACATGCAGCGAGTACAGGAAGGAAATCCGTATGATGCACGGCGTTAAAACGATGACATCTAATTTTCCTGTGGTTAAACATATAATGTTTTAATACGGGTGAGGAACTTTGAATTTAGTAAGACACAACGACAAAAAAGACGATGAATTTAAGGAGTGGATATCATGATATGCAGAGATGGGACTTTCGTATGTGTATATTAAATTTTATATTAGATAAAAACTTTAGTCATTTGCATAAGAAGGTTGTGTACCATCGAGGAAGATTCCGAGTAGAAGTACTAGTGAGTTCCATAGGAGACGCTTGATTATACAGAGATATAATCGGAGTGGTTAAAGAGTTAAATTATTTCAGAACCCATATCCGCTTGAGGGAGCTTGACAAGTTAGATGATAAGATCGAGTGAGCAAACGTTGCTACCAAGGACGTAAAGGAGAATAGAATCGACATGAGCCCTGCAACATGATATCGAAGGCCATATATAAGAGTTGTAGTATATCTTTCTATTGATTAAGGAGAACTACTCGAAGAACATAGATATATTGAAGTAAGTGATTGCTAGGAGCGAGGAAGAGACGATGAGTCTTAAGCGACTTAGTTACCCAAAACGAAGCATCGATTAGGATGGATGTGGACTTGGTGAAGTACTACAGTGTCGTAGAAGTGAATCTACTAATTACGAAAAAAGCAATGTAGATGCAAAGTGATAGATATAGAGTCATGAGCAAAACAGTACTATGGTATTATAGACACAAAACTTTAGTGGATTCATCGATCGCTTATTTTTATGGAGGGAGAGCGTATGATCATGAAAAGGGGCCGAAGAGATGAAGAATGTAGAGATAAACTTTAAGTACTGAGACAAGACCAAAGGGTAGAGGCCAAGGAATTTCGTAAGACTAGTGTTGATGGGCTTCTTATTAAGATAATCGAAAGTGAGAGACTTCGGTTCAATATAAGAGTGCTTGACTAAGAAACAAAGTAGGTAGTATATAACATTATACCTTTTATACTTAGAGGGTCATGCAACGAAAATGACGAAGAAGACAATATAATCCTAAAGTCAATCAAAACTTTCAGAGATTTGCTCTAAGTAGAGGTGAAAATTTTCTCTTTTCAAGTAAAACTTCTTGCATTTTAGAAGTCTGATGGTAATAAAGAGATGAATTACAGTAGTTAACTCAACACAAGGAGTACAAACATTTTAAGTACTTTAAAAGTATGAGAAAAAAAATAGACGAAGGCTAATAATTAACTTTAATTACTTTAATGTATAAAATATAACTATCAAGAGGCGAGCGAAGTTAAGTAATATTTATCTTCTCAACTTTTAGGAGAATATACAAAATAGAGTACCTTAATTATATTATTTATTTAACAAAGGAGCTGTACACATGTTTAAGGACCATTTGAAAAAACTTAATAAAAGATAATAATTGTCAAATCTTCATCGATGGGGATTAATTCTATCAAGAGTAGATTGTCCATTTTATTTTCTAACAGAATACCAATCAAAAATAAAAATGATGCAAACCTATTTGAAGACGATAACTAAGTAGATAGGGAATCGATAGACAAATTTTATAGAGAAAAAATCTTTAAAATTTGGAAGTGAAACAACTTTCCAACACCACGATATTCAAAGAACATACCAAAGTTAGGCTGACTACGAAAATTAACACTAACAATAGTTAATCTATAAAAGTTAACAAAGATGAAATGCAATAGTGCATCAGGTATAATTTTTTTTTTTTTTCAGGCATGGAAATAAATATGTAAACAATTGACGTGAATATATCTACAGTTTTGTCAAAGAAGAAATATGTACATTATACATAAATACCAAACAGTAGAAGATTTTTTTAATATGGAAATATAATTTAATTTTAATTTTTATAATCATATCGGGTTTCCATCCGAATCCGATAATTCAAAAGTTTCACTCCGGTACGACTCAACCCATTAACACGTCTTCCGCGGACTCGTCCACCGCCTCGGAATCCAACTTTCCGCCCGATAAATCTTGACCGTCTATAATAAAGATAACAATCGCCCCAAAATAATTGGCGTCCGCACATTATATGTTCATCTGTATCTCAGTGGGATCGACGAAAAGCGGAGGCGAAGAGCACGCGAGGGACGGAGACGCCGAGCAAGGAAGGGAAAAGGCGAAGATGATCGAGGTGGTGCTGAATGATCGGCTGGGGAAGAAGGTGAGGGTGAAGTGCAACGATGACGACACCATCGGCGACCTCAAGAAGCTGGTGGCGGCGCAGACCGGCACCCGCGCCGACAAGATCCGCATCCAGAAGTGGTACAACGTCTACAAGGATCACATCACCCTCAAGGACTACGAGATCCACGACGGCATGGGCCTCGAGCTATACTACAACTAAACCTGAAGGTTCCCCCTTTCTTTTTTCGGTTCCATCTTGCTGTTGTAATTTTAGGGTTGGGGATTCTTTTCCGCTCCGTTTACGTATCAGTTTGCTGATTGCATGATCTAAATTGAAGTACATCACGGTGATTTTGCATAAATTGTGTCCTATGACTCTATGATGGCGAAGTTAGGGTTTCTTTGGACTAAAATTTCGTGGTAGGTAATAGGCTTGACTTTCGAAATTTTAAATCCATAACATGATTTGGTCTATTTGCATCGACAAAAATTATGCGAGTCTTGGTCACTAGTGTACCTTAATTTTGTTCGTTTGTCTTATGTGTATGTGCTTCAGAGTGTCTCTCCAAGAGTTTCAAATTGTTGTAGCTTGTTATTCACTAGCCAGATATCCCGTTTGTTCTAAAGAGATTTTTATCAGATAATGATGGGTGCGAAAAGAATGAAGAGGAAGTCCATCCATGTCGAATAAGTAATGTCGTTCTACAAGTCGGCAGCTCTGTGATAGTTCATAGTTTGGTTGTTTTCTGATCTTTTAGTTCCGTGCTTTTTGTTTAAGACGTTTTTGCTGTATATAGCTCACCGTTCATGGTTTTCTCAATGTCAATCACTGAGTGGAAGGAATTGAAATTTAATAGGATTGTGTCCCTTCTGATTGAGATCCTCCCTTCATCATCAACTAGAGAAATTAACTGAACTTTCTACTTCATTGCAGCAGAAGAAAACAACATCTGGTTAGGCTTATGTATATGGTATAAATGCCATCTAGTTAGTAGTTACCTTCCAGAATAGCAACCACATTATCTGGCCAAAGCATAAGCTACTAACCCCTGTTTTGCCTTTCCTAGGTTAGGATGTCAACTTTAGGGTACTGCCAAATATTGTCCCGCTTGGTCATGACGTGGCAGCCCTGGCAAGGGCTAGCTGACCCCAGTTCAACTTCCTAATTCTTGTAGAAATTGAACTAAGTAGGCTTCTTGGCTCTTGTCCTTCTTCAGCTTGATTGGAGGTTAGTCCTGCCAATCTGGAAGTCCTGATGTTTCAGACTTAGGTTAGTTACTTCCATTTATTGCTGTTATTTATTTTATCCTTCTCCTAGACTCTAGTATTCTTCTTCTGACTAGAGATTTCTTCCATAGAGCTGTTCAAACTAAGAGCAAGTCAAAGTATGGCTGTAATCATGCATCTTGAGGCCTCAAAAGGAGTTTCAGGGTCCCATGCTGACTGACCCATCCATGAGAAGCCACTAAAATGTCAAGTGGCTTCTATCAAGGGCCGACACAGGTCGAACTCTTTGGGGGTGGTCCAGGTCTGGTTACTTCATAGCATAATCTTTCCTCTATAGTAAAAAATGGCACTAGCTGTTCAGGTGATTAATTTTCTCGGATCTCAAGTCCATATTTGAGTTGGATTTGCACTCTAAGCACAATCAACTCAGGTCGTTTTTGACAATTTTTTTAGATCTGATTTCTTGGTTGATGGTCTAAGTTAGGTTAGTCATGATCTTACTTCAAAGCCTGAGGTGTAGATTAGATTGGCTTAGTTTACTTTGAGCATATTATGCGAGTCAAATGCTCTTAAAACAACATGAATTTGATTATTTACACTCATGTTATGTTGTAGTCGTTAATTGTATATGCGAAGTACCATAAATAAGATATTATCAACTATATTAAGGTATTTCCTATGGCTGGCATTTTTCAGTTGTATAAGTTGAATTTTTGCACCCAATATCTAATGAATCCATATTTGTTCCTACCATGATCTAGATAGATTTGATCTCAATCGAATTTAATTTCTCTATTGGTTTTAAGTGAATTTAAATTTGGTTGCTGTATCTTGTTATCAAGAGAATCAGGCGTCCAGTGCTCTTGAAGCCCATTCATCATAGGGTTTCCCTCTACTGCTCAGACTGACCAGAACCTCTCTTTTGTTCCTGCTAGACATCCAACAAATCTGTCTTTCCTGTAATAGGATGATAACTTGCATGCTACACATTGTTTCAAGACTTGAAATCTGCATACAGATTGGAGGATTGGTTTCAGCATAAAGTAGATTAAGAAATCATTTTGTAAATTAATAAAAACAGAAAAGAATTAAGAAATTATAACAATATAATTCAAATATATTCTTCTAGAATTTTAGAATCATAATCTATTTTTTTTGTTAAATATATAAAATTTATTATTTTTACAAATTATAAAGTTTCATTTTTGTAAACCGTCTCTATTAGATAGTTTTATTTTGCAATTTTTTTATATGTTACTTTTTATAAAGATTTATTTTGCATTCCTAGCATTCATCTTCTTATTTATATTATACTTGTCAACCAAGCAAAGGTATGTTTAGTTTCTTATTTAAAGATATGTATTGTATGCCATCATGTAAATGGAGATGAATTCTTGGATGATTTTTTTCATGATCATATCCATTGAGAGTTAAAGGTGTAAAAGGAAAGCGATTGTATTCTCAATTGAAATATTCATCAGAAATTTTTGTTTGTAGTAAAATATGTGGAAGACACTGATAGTTTCCAAGTAAAATGTATGTGGGCATATCAAGGCTTCATTTGATACAAATTTCTCTGATCATTCTGTTCATGGTGAAACAGAGAGGATCAAATACAAATATATGATGTTACTAATTTTCTCAACACTTGAGGAAAAGAAAACAAGAATTAGAATTGTAAAAATGAGAGAGAAGAATTGTTTTAGCCATGAGCTCAACTTGCAGGCAACTTGTGTGTCTTAACCAAAGATATTCTTTCTGCTTATGGAGGGGATGTGTTTTGGACTTCTAGGATGTATAGGATCTCAAATTGTTTGGCTGTAGGAATGCCATCCTAGTTGTCCAGACTGGAACCCAGACATGGGCAGAAGATACTTTAGCAATCTGTATGATCCTGGCTGTGCAATGCAGGATTGATGTGGCTTGGAGTCTGAGAAGCATTGAGATAAAATCTGAGTATTAAAAGTTTCAATATTTGTGTTTTTTTTTTTAGTTCACTATGGATCTATGCGTACCAACTGTTTCACTTCTAAAGCATAAATGCTGTGTGTTGGTCCCTTTTTTTAATTTTTTGTGCTGCTAGGTTATTGTTGAGTTGCCTGCTGACCTCATTATGCAAAAAAGGGTAAGGATGGAGCTGGTATTGGTGTAAATACCTGGCAAAATGTTATGTTGGCAAGGAGCTGATATGGATTTGATTTGTATCTTCTTAAATGATTATTGAAATCTGAGAGTCATCTGAAATTGATTCTGATGGTGTGTTGTGGTGATTCAACATAATTTTAATAGAGCCCTTTCACTCTCAGACAAAAGGACTGCAGAAAAAGTCTGAATATCACATCTGTGGAACAATTGAAAGTTTCATAAATTGAATAACAATTGTTTAGATATTTTTAATTTCTGAAGACAAGTAAGCTAGTTGATCTAGAAGAACTTCCTGGTTATCGTTGTTTCACTTTGTGTCAACTGCCCCAGTGATCTGTACGGGCAAAATAAGGAATGGCTGATTGGAAGGCTGTTTTATTGTGATGCTTGCATTCGGGAAGAATATTTTCCCAGCCAGCTCCTTACTGTTTCAGTTATGACCTGCGAGATCTAGCGAGAAAGGGTGAGAGAGGGAAATGGTCATGTGAGTCAATCAAGACATGTAATATTGGTTGGCCCTGGGAGGATGTCCTTCTGCTCCTTAAGTTTTGGATAACAAAAACCAAGATATCTGGTTCCAGTGCAATAGTAGAGCACCGCCAAATTAAATTTACAGTTGAAAAGATGGTGTAGGTTAGGTACTTTATTGTGTCTCATAAAATGGTACATCGTGCAAGAAACTTTTCTTAACAGGAAGCACTCGGACGATTAGCATAAGAAAGATGCCTATTATGCCGTGCGAATTCTTTGAATAGTGGCATGCTTAGTTTTACCCTAAATATATAGTTAGCTATTCAACTTGTAGTTCCACCGTTGATTATTTGACTACTTTGCATTTTATTATTTGGTTATTCAGCTTAATCTCTCCTGATGCATATTATCAGAGACTTCAATACCATGGGCTGACAGGTGTGCTCTCCATGCAGGTGGGTTGGTTGATGGTGGCTAAATGATGTAGTACAACTCAATGGAATACCAATAATTTCATGTCTATGATAGGTGCAATAATTGACAACAGTACACACTGGCTACTTGGTGTGGGAAAAAAAAAAAGAAAAATCTGTCTGAACAAGAATGTCTTTTGGACATATGAGTATCATGTGGGTGGTTTCTTGACCTCTAGTCGAATGTTTCCGTGGGTTTATACTGTCTAAATGTTTGCGTAGGCTATCAAACAAGATGGTGTTTGTGGACTCTGTTTCTTGATTTTGCAGATTATGGTTCGGATTTCTGGTTTGTCTTGAACTTTTCAAGTCGGAACAAACTTACTTGCACAAGATTTGGAAAATTAGGGGTAGTTTTTCTTTCTTTCTGATTACTAACCTAGAGAATGTAAAGACCATATAATAAATGAAAATTCCATCATCTTGCATTTGTTTGATGTGAAAAGGTATATACATAAAGCATGAGTATTTGTCATAGGACAAATATTGATGATGTGAACAAGGTACATAAAAAATATAAATACAAAAATTTTATAACACATTTTGCACGATACTGAGTTTTTGAGCGAAATTGATGTGAAGTTAACCTACCCTGACGTTTATCTTAGTTTTTAGTTTTGGAAGAATGTATAAGCTGAACTTAAACTTACATGTATATACCGTCTGAGGGAGTGAGAGGATAGTAAATCCTTTTAATCACGAGCGTACGTGTCATTGATGGTTAGCTATATATTCTCTCTCATGGTTAGATGTATATGGAACTTTAAATTTTAAAATTTTATATTTTAAAATTTTATATTTAAATTTTTATAGTTATGAAAGTGAAATATCTAGTTTGCCATAACATCGTCGTTTTTACCGACGGAAGTATGAGAACGATGAGTAGAAAGATAATTTTAACGTTCCAGTTACGTTTTTGACGGTGATGTACGACGGTGTCGTTGGGGGCTGTGGCAACTACGCCGATGCAGATGCAGAGAAGCATCGACGTAGTTGCCAAAGTGGTGCTGATGCAGTAAAAGGGTAACAATCTACTACAAGCCAAACACGACCTTCCTTTGTTGGGCCTATGACATGTCCGTCCATGACGCTAACTTCCTCATGACTCGTCACGTTCGCCATGTCACTTTTTTTGTTTGCCACTCCCTCGACGTTGGCTGTTTTGTCTCCGGCGTGGGTCTACCCTCTATGTGCTTCTTGCGATCCAAATCCTGCTGCCTCCCCTTTGCACCTTGTAGCCTCCTCGCCCTCTAGCTCTTGTCTCTCCACCTCCAAGTTTACGGAAATGCCTCGGATGAAGAAACTTGCATATCCTCAGCGAACAACAACAAAGCAACGATGAGAGGTGGTTGGGGAGAGGGTGGAGCCCATCTTACAAGGTTGGAGTTGGAGGATGGGGTTGCAAAGCGAATGACGGTGCGTTGAAGCGGCAGCTTACACGGTTGATCCACATTAGGAAACGACCACGACCTTGCCACTACAAGTGGCCCTCGCTACTGCATTGTGGTTCGCCATCAAGCTCTAGGAACAAGATGTGACAGGGAAAAGGGGTAGTTGGGATATGCTCCGACAACTAAAGGCATGCTCCGGAGTGCCTACGAGGCTAATCACCATTATCACATCGCAAATCCCTAGGCCATCGAGCACGAAGTTCGAGTCACCGAAGCAAATGCAGAGTATCGGTATCTACGTCATCCTCTTCCTCTTCTCCCTTTACCTCAATTTTCATCGTCATTTCCCTCCTCATCCATAACAACCACCCATGGCCTCCAGCAGTGCCACCATCCACCATCACTGAAAACATAACTAGGATATTAAAATTACCTTTTAGTCCATCATTTTCATACTTTCATCGGTAAAACTAACGGTGTTAGTAGAAATGGAGTTAGTTGTTTCACATTCATAACTAAGGGATTCTAATATATATTTTTTAAGTCTAAAGATCGGAATGCTAAAAAGGTCTAACAACAAAGGATAATATATAATTAGTCATGTCATTGAGAGCTAATTACATATTATATCTTGTTGTTAGACCTTAGCATTCTAGTCCTTGGATTAAAAAAATTAAAATTCTTATAATTATGAAATTGAAACATCCAGCTCTATTTACCATAACACCGTTGGTTTTACCGATAGAAACATAAAAATAATGAGAAAAAAATAATTTTAATATTTTAGTTTGTGGTGGCGGATAGCGTTAGTGATGGCGGACGGTGACATCGCCGGGGCTGCGAGTGACTATTGTGGATGAAGAGAGCGACGATAAGAAATGAGGATCGCTTTGCATCAGCGTCGGCACCGACGTAGTTTCCAAAGCGATGAAAAGATCGCTCTACATCTGTATCGACGAGCCTTTCATGGCTTGGCAATTGTATCGATGTCGACGTAGTTATTGAGCGGCCCTCATCTCTCGTCATTGTTCTCTTATATACAGTAGTCACCCGCGGCTTCCAATGGCGTCATCGTTCGCCACCATCGACGTCATTTGTCATCATCAACTAAAACATTAAAATTATTATTATTATTTATTATTTTTATCAGTAAAATTAATAAACGTCTGGTAAATAAATCTAATTATTTTATTTTAATAATTATAAAAATTTAAATATTAAGAAGGTGTAACTAAGGAGAGATAAATATGTAATCAGTGACGATCGCCTATCTCCGGTGGGACCCAACTCAATACGACATTGTGAAGGCTTGCGGTTGGATCCGGATCCGGACAATCCAACAGCGAATCGCCGCCTTTTGATACGGCGTTCGTACCGGGACCGCACACCCCAACAGCGAATATCCTCGTCCTCCGACCAACCTTATCCTACTCCAGCGGCGACAGCCTGCTGATTCCCACTGTCGGTTGATGTCCTTCTCCTCCTTCACTCTGACCTCTGGCGACCAGCACCAAACCACAGACCAGATTGAATACAATACATATAGATCCTGCCACACTCCTTACTCCAAATACATCTCAATACGGTACGAAGCACTGCACGACCGTCACTTGACCGGCTCCTGTAATATTTATATATCAGGAGGAAGAAGAAGAAGAAGAAGAAGAAGAAGAAGAAGAAGAAGAAGAAGAAGGAAGTCATCCAATGGCCAAAAAGAAAGAAAAAGGAGTAATTGCATGTAAACACTTGACAGTCTCGGTTCATTAGTATTGCTTTATGTCTCCTTTTCTTCCTCCTACACGCTCTGCCCCTTCCTGGTTCCATAGATCACAAGGAAATTAATGGACGCAAATCCCTCGTAGAAACCAGAGGAAATTTGAACACCATACTAAGACATTGGTGTTTTGGTACAACACCACTACATGATTAGTCCACTTTCTTGAACAAGGTGATGCGGGCATCTGATTCTTTTTCTCTTGAGATATATGCTCGGGAAATATTTGAGATGGCGTAGTCGTGTGGATCCGCGAGAGGAACCAGCAAAGAGATCACAACCACACCCTTTGACTAGTGCTGCGTCACCGTCGAGCTCCAAACCAGAACGGCCACTTCCCAAGGAGACGAAACAGGAGCCAAGAAGGCGAGAGATGTGGCAGATTCCACGGACCGGAACGGGTCAGAAGCCGGACCGGCCGCCCGGGAACGAAGCCCGAAGGCGACACGGGTGATGTCACGCCGCCTTGGGAGCTGGCACGGGGGAGTCGCCTCTCAGCCTTGGATCTCACAACAGCCAGCTTTCTTCCGTGTCAAGCGAGAGAGGCGGAGGAGGTGGTGGTGGTGGTCAAAGGTCCACCTCGGTTTAATCGCTGCTTACGGCACTGAAAGCAAGATGGCATCTCTTCATTAGCACAGGATTCTATGAGAAGATATCCGACCCGTCCGACCGACCGGATCTGCTCCAACCCCATCATACAAAAACACGGCCTCCGTCGCCCGTACACGATAAATTACAAGGCGCTTTTACGTCTCTATCCTTTCCAAGTTCCAAAATAACACATTTACCCCTCTAAATATTCAGGATACATAATTCGAAATGCTGCTATAATTATTTTAGTTCGGCAATCCCAACGAAGGCATTAAATTATTTATTTCCTCCCTCCCCACCCCGCGATTGCGCCGCAGGAGATGGAAATAATTTACAGTCAAGCATAGAAGAAGGTTTTTGTTTCTGTGGACTTTCTTGTTGTATTCTTTGATCAATCGAATCGAACCAAATTGGGTGTCACGCTACCTTCTCCACTTGTTACCAAATTAAGCTACATAACATGATGTGATGGATTGTAGTCTATTCTCAAACAACAGTACATACACATACATATTGAGTATGTCTCCTCAGATAATGGCTCCAAAAAGTTAGATTTGAATCACTCAAAAAAGCTACAAAGATTGAGGTCTCATCATAAGAACTACTTCGAAACCAAAATGTCTCAACATTTTTAGCATGTTTACAGATAGAAGCATAAAATGTCTCAAAGCTACAATTTGCGTCGGTTTCATCCCCTAATTTGCAGCGCATGCCGAACTTTCTCAACACAAGGCACAGCATCACAAATGCATAGAGAAACCTGGGAATCAACATGGAGTGTTCGAAGCACATTTTGTACGATTTGCTTCTTCCTCCATTTGAGACAACTAAACAAAGAAAACTCGGCTGCGACGGGACCTATATCATGCAGTCTTCAGAGAGTTTATGAATCAACTGCAGCATGGCAAGTTTGCATTGAGCGACCCAGGTAATATCGATCTGAAAACCCAAGAAAAGGGTAATATTAATGAATCAAATAAGTGCATCAAATCCATTAAGTCACGTTTACTTATTTGAGTTCTAACTTAGTTCGTCATCGCGGTAAACTTTCGTCCCTATGCACAACCAAGACAGAGACAAGTAGTCTGAATGAAACAGACAATTCTTCAACAAATTCAATACCAACTCATTTGCTAACATTCATGTCTTCGTTGATCCATTGAAAGTTTACGACTTTCATGTAATCTATCGCACACAAAAGGTATATCTAAAAGCTTGCACTTTCATGTAAGCTCAAGAACAATATACAAAAAGGGCTGTGCATTCAATGACAGATGCACGTTAAAACAAATTTCCAGGGAGAAAAAAAATGAACAGTCTTGTTGCTAAATCAATCCGACATAGGTATCTAGTTTCAATAGCCCACTCTGGAACACAATAGATAAGACTCACTACTGGTTCCTCTAAATACTCGAAAAGAAAACATGAAGAAACACTGAGCTAAATGCTTACTCATTTAAATATACATTTCACAGGAGTTTTCCTACCTTCCTGTGTTGTCACTGCCAGAGTCTGTTAATATCGTCAGTCTTCGTGCTGATTTCATGAAGTCACTGCAACAATACAATAATAAGATTCATAACAAAAGCTCTCTTAGGTTAAAAGATCATGCTCAAATTTCTAAACAAACAAATGCCTAAAGCAAATTAAATGTGCAGCCCAGAGCAGAGGGCTGCTGCCACTGTGGCATCTGAGGAGAGTAATACCATAATGTAAGGTTGAAAACCTAAAAAAGATATTTGCAGTGTAATCCACAGAAGAAGATCCATGATAGTCCATGAAACAGATATCTCTACAAACTTGAACTGGTGCACTAAAACAGGCTGATTAATCTCATAGATCCATTTATGAAATCAAATTGCTTGTGAGCACCCATACCTGAGCTATTTATAATCTAAAATCACAATAACTGAGAAAGATAACCTTGAAGTTGAAGTCAACAAAAGGATGATGGACTGGAATGAGCATCACAAAGAAAGCAGGTTACTAAAGTTAGAATTGCATAGATGGATTCCCCCAAGAAATTAGGCAAAAGATCCGATCAAGAAATCCAGATGCGAATCAGTAGTAAGCTTTAAAGATATTAATGCACTCTTAAGTTCTTAACAGTGAAATGACAGTCTAATTTTCTAAAACTTGATTTTGTTACTTTGATTGTGATCCTAACCTGAAAGGTTCATCTCCAGTGTGTTTAACTGCACCTGTTGCATCCTTGTAAATCACATGGCTTGTCATCTCTGACCTTTTAATGTGGAACATGTCAGCTAGTGTTCCATATAGTTCTTCATAAGAAGCAAACACAGAGAGATCAAGGGTACGTCCAACATCATCTGACTCCATAAAAACCTTGCAATGCCCAGTCTCCAGTCCAAGCTCTGATGCATGGTGGTCCCTGCACCATTGGAGTCCATCACGAGATGAATTGTCCACAACGAGATTCTTATTGGTCACATAGCCAGAACCATCTGACAAATTTGTTGTCTTCTCTAGATTCCCATCAGAACTGTTTGCGGTGGCCCCAGGGGAGACCATATCCCCAGAATTGCTCAGAGAAATCTGCTCTTCGGTCAGTATTTGCTTCCCAAAAAGCACTAATTGTTGTGGTTTACCATCAGAGCGATTTTTTGTGCTTTGAGAAGTATTACCAATTGTTAACAAACAAGATATGTTGTTATCAATAGCAGGACTATCAATGATGAGGCCCGTTGATATTTTTGAAAGCGAAGTGGGGTAACCAAGGCGGTGAAAGCCAGCGTGGAACAGACCCGACTGCAGTTTGTCAAGGTGGAGATCTGATAAAGGTATACCAAATTGAGCATGCCTGGCTCCCTGTATGCCTGCAGGAGTACTGTCCGGGAAACAGCACAAGGGACTGGTGCTGTGACCAAGGGGGTTCCCGGGGAACATTGGTGTTGGAAGTTGGCCTTCAAGGGGAAAGTCAGAGTGCTGGGGAATGCGGAGCTTTTTCCTTGGTGGAGAGAAGGGTGGTAGATGGATAGCTGGCATGTTCGATACCAGTTCAACCAGCCATGGGTTCACGCAGTTCACATTTTGTAATAAATCTGGTTCATCCCATGTCACCTGCAAAACAAGTTTAAATGGTCAGGAGGAGGTTAGACACAGAAGGAAAACAAGAAGAGAACAACCAGAACTCTTAAATCACTGAGCAAGCACTCCATTTTCTAGTATGCAAAGCATAATACTGCAAACATTTTAGTAGTACACAAAACACAAACATAACTTAAAGAAAACAAAATATAGTTTGTCAAAAGCAAAACATGTCTATGGGGGAAGAAGGATCGGTATAATATACATGAGACCACAATGGACATTTTTATTTTCTCTTTAATTCCTAAATCAGCATATTATGGATCAAATTTCTTTATGTCTGTCCCTTTTTTTTTAATGATAATTTACTTTCTGTAAAAAGAGCCCAATTTGCTTAATGCTTGTGTTGGGATACTATATGTGAAAGAAGCAAAGCAACTATCCACTAGGCTCCTTTAAAAAAAGTTACTTAACAAAGTCAGCCTTGCCTTATGTCCGATTGATGAAATCGGAGTCCCTCAACAAAATGATTCAGAAATATATGAATACTTGACAAAAGATCCAAATAGAAACAAATATTACAAGTAAATTTGTAGATTTTGTTTAGTGGGTTAGATGCCGAGCAATGATGTGTTATCCGAAAGAAATCAATTGCCAAGGAACCTGTTTAGGGAACCTCATGTGCCATTCCTACAATGATAAGTTCCAGAACTAGAAACCCCAGCCAGTGCCTCCACCATTGGTGGCAAAGTGAAATTAGGGCAACATGATTCATATATCTCAACATTAACATCAAAAATGGTACAACAAACAAGAAAAAAGGAGAACCAACCAATCACAAGCACAATTAGCAGGGGCATGTAAAAAAGAGAGGAGAACAATGACACATAGAAAACTAAATTAGCTTCTGCTACACCAATGAAACTACTGATCAGAACAGTAACATGGATGTATCAGAAAGGGGATAAGAAGACTTCATCCAGAAAGAGATGAAGCACAGAAACTGTGGATAAGCTGTCATGAAAGATGAGAAAATGAACTGATAAAATTAACATCATAGAAACAAAACTATATAGCTCATTCTGTGATAAAAGATGAGAAAATAAACAGATGAGTTAGCACCAATAAAACAAAAGTATGTAGCTCATTCGTTGACACAGAAAGAAGCATACATGCTGCATAAAGATGGTACCTGCAGAAGTTTCCAAGGTGAATTAGGCCATCGTACGGGATCTGCAATCTGAACAGAAGATATCGTTCCCATGAACCAACTAATCCTCGAGGAATCCTCAGTTTCAAAAGCCATTTTAAACCTCATCGCAGGACACCATTGGATCCTCATTGCTGCTTTTACTGATGCAGCCATCACACAGAATTCTAGCGTACTTGCTCTAGGATAGTACATAACCTCAAAAGGTTTTCCATGAGCTGCAAGTGTAGCCGCCTCAATGACAGAATCTGCCCTCACTCTTCCCCCTATCCTCGTACCCCCACCAGAACTAAAACTACCACCATTTCCATTTCCCCTCATCAATTTACTCTCTTCCTCCCTTAGGAAAGCAGAGAAGCCTCCATAGTTCGACGCATAGTTTCCATTCAGGGGATTCCATCCCGAAGGGATCTCTGGACCCCCACCAATCCCACCTCTTTTAGCCCGTCGGATCCCCACACAAAGATCCCCATCTTTTGTTCTCAAGAACACAATTGAATCCCCTGCCACAAGCTTCTTCTGGTTAACAAAAGTACTCCATCCGGTTGTGAGCAGGTGCCGGCGAGGGGTGCCCCTGTATATGTGCCTGAACTTCCAAATCTCACCATGCACATCCTTTGCATGGACGGTCTGCACAGGAGGGTCGGCCGAGTAATCCAACCGTGGGAAGATGGTCTCAGCACAGTAACGAGGAACAGAGAATCCCCCGCCATTATTGGCATCCGATTGAGTCAGAGTCTTTGCAAAAGATGCCGGCTTCTCCTGTGCATCAAGTCCATTTATACTGAGACTCAATCTGTCATCTTCGCCATGGTCTGGCTCGTTGGAACTCAGCGGAACCATGTGGATCTTAGCGAAGATCTCATCGGTCTCCTGATCGGCCATAAATTTCAAGGCAGTTACTCGGCAAAGAATGAGAGGTGGGATTCGACGGGAGGTCCCAAAATCCACGATACCTTGGGCGTGCTCTGCGTGGCCCTGTGGGAAGTAGTAGACCTTGGAGTTCACCGCCGGCATCTGAACCATTCCGCCAGCACATGCATGCCATAGCTGGGAGTCCAGGCAATTGTCAGTTTGTTTCATCGATGGTTCTTTCATCGATTTGTCGAATGCGAGCATGGGCAAGAGCAATTCCAACTAGTTTCCGAGAAATTCTGTGCTGAAAAAAGAAGAGAAAAATCTACAGGTTTCAGGCACGGATTCTACATCAAGCACTACACTCGTAAAAAGAACCACACGAAATCCAGCAGGATTCCAATTACTTTCTCGTCTCTTAGCCAACCGAAGTAATATTCAGATTAACTTCTCCATCTTAACTAGTTCATGAAGACAAGGAATCAGAACAAAAGACTCGAAATTTATAAGCTAAAACAAGAAAGTAACTTTAAAATACCTCCGAAGGTGGATGGGATTTCGATGCCTAAAAGAAAGAGCAAGACCTAAAGCTCCTACGAATCTACGGTAATTTGATAAATCGATACGGTTTCTTACCTTAGGATGTGCAGAACTGCTGCAATCAGGGAATGAAGAGCACGAAAATCAAATCAAAAGTAGAGAACAGATTAGCTCCATTCGTCCTCTACTTTCCCTTCGGAAGAGCCAAAAATCCCAAATCCGACTCATCTCCACTGCACCCTGTCTTCTTGCTCCACGAAACCCGAGGCACAAACAGGAAACTAACAACACCAGTGCTCAAACCTCGATACTACACTCCCGAACCCCCCAAAACCCAGTGCATCACTATCAAACCCCTCCCTCACACCGAAAAATTTTCGGCTTTCCGAGTAACTAAGCACCATTTCCTCACCCACGACTCCAATTTCCCGGAAAAGCGACACAAATCCATCACCAAACGCCGCAAGAATCCTCGCTTGTAGCTCCAGATTCAGCAGACAACACTACAAAGGGTGAAATACTTCTCCTTCTTCGTCCTCTCCCGACTACGATCCGTCCGATACCAGCGGGAATCAGAGGGCACCGATCCTGAATTCGTCGGTCATCAAAAGAGCAGAGAGGCTTCGCCCACGCCCCTACCGTCCTCGCTTGAGATCTTAAAGGGCAGCGCAACGAGAATGTTCCATATACATCCCTACAATATTCGAAATGACGTTTTACCTCTTCGAAACCGCTTTGCTCTCGTGGCTTTCATTGCAATGCCTATGCAATTTAAGATCTTTTAAGGGGTTATATGAAACATTACCCAAAACAAATAACAAATAGAAAGAGTGGTGTCGCTGTCACGTACGCTGTGGAAAGTGTCAGTAGAAGCATGGGAGGGAGGATCGGCTGCGGCCTCCGTTTGACCACGCATCTTGCAATGGGGACACAACTCGGCGATGCGTGCACCGCCGCTGCTTCGCGCTTTGGACCGCCCCGATCTTTTGGTCGGCGGCCGGTCCGCCGATTCCTCGCCGATCCGGAGGACTCGGAGATCCGCGCTTTCCTCGACGGATTGCCCTCCCACTTTCTCCTTATTCACTACTATGCCACTGCAAACAGAACGAAACATGATGATGGCTGCTGTGTGCTGTATGCTGTATGCTGTATGCTGTGTGTGTGTGTTCTAAAAGCTTGTGAGGATTGGATTCTTGCAGTGAAGGCATGACATCTTTTTGGTCTCAATCATTCGAGCTTTGACAGTAATGTTAAGGAAGAGCCAGCCAATGTGTTTATCTATCTATGCAAGTGCAAATCTTGACTTCACCACATATTTCAATGGTATTGATTGTTCTCTTTTCTTTTATGTTTAGTTTGGTGGTGTTAATTGTGCCTTCAAACCACATTCAAACAACAACAAGAACAAGAACAAAGAACAGCAATAGAAATTAGCAAGAGGGGTATGATCTCAAGATAGAATGAAAGGGAAAGAAGTGAGATAGAGCCTTAATTCATCCATGCTCTTCAATGTTTATTTAAGAACAAAATAATTATAGCTAGTGATCACTTCGATCGAGATATCGAGCAAAAATCTACATTTGTTATTATTCTTCGAAAACATGATTTTTAAACGACACCGATCAAAATCATCCCAAGAATCGTGGATCATGACAAGGTATGAATACCTTTGATATTTTAATACGATAAGTTTATTATTATTTTATTGAATAATATTAACAAAGAGTTTGTTTTGGTGGGAAGAACAACAACCTAAACCACACATCAGAGGAAATCCCTCCCACCTACAAAGCCACTGACGAATAAATGGGCATGAACTCGAGCTCAATCATTTGTGGAAGCTGGTCCCATTTGTTCTTGTCCTTCTCTCTTCTTCCCAACACTCACAACAGCTGTACTGCCCCCACACTTGCTTCCCTCCTTCCCCAACCACAAGCTCTGGTCTCCCCTCCCACTGTCTTGTTCTTGTCTTCTCGGAGAGGGCCCTCCATGAAGGGTGACACCTTTTGCACCATCTTCTCTTGTTTCATGTGGAAGGAAAAAACATCCATCTGTTTGGGTACGATCCATTGTGTTCTAACTAAATAAATGCACTAGGGATTGTCAACTTCTCTCTCCACGTTGGAGACCAGAGACAGACTTCTGATCTGAATCTATGATGAGATAATTCGTACCTCCTTCGATTTTATAATGGATAGTTAGTAGTTGGAGTGCAAACCTATCTAATTTGATCGTAATAAGTCATATTTATTCTCGATTGGAATTTATCATATACGATTATACTTTTGATTATGACTTTTGGGACCATCCTAGAACAAATAATTCCTCACGACAAAAGATAATATCATGCACCTAACTTAGAGAGGATAATTCTTCCTAGTTTATCTTGTCTTATCACCTCAATGATTATATTCATTCTTAGGTCATGAATGAGACATGTTGTATTTATTATTAATCTTAGTAAAAAAAGACTTTATATTCGAGACATGCATGACAAAAAAAAAAAAATTTCATATGTTGAACGATCATATAAAGAACCACCGAGCAATAAATTTTATATCATCGAGTGAAACTAATTCTAACTAGTAGATGACCGTGAAATAGCATATGAAGTGTCATGTAAAAGTAACTTTGGATGAGTTTGAAGGACATGCTTAGTTGTAGTCGTTATCCATCGCCATCAAAAATGTTATGTATGATTGTGTTGATCAATGTCTTTTCATCTTTGTTGGTCGACTTACGTCTTTTTTTTTTATACAAAAAAGTATTTATTTATCTTGAATTATGTGTGTTATGGATCGATCCGTAAAAAATTAGTAGGAAGATTATGTGACAAGTAAGAATCCTCGCTTGTAGCTCCAGATTCAGCAGACAACACTACAAAGGGTGAAATACTTCTCCTTCTTCGTCCTCTCCCGACTACGATCCGTCCGATACCAGCGGGAATCAGAGGGCACCGATCCTGAATTCGTCGGTCATCAAAAGAGCAGAGAGGCTTCGCCCACGCCCCTACCGTCCTCGCTTGAGATCTTAAAGGGCAGCGCAACGAGAATGTTCCATATACATCCCTACAATATTCGAAATGACGTTTTACCTCTTCGAAACCGCTTTGCTCTCGTGGCTTTCATTGCAATGCCTATGCAATTTAAGATCTTTTAAGGGGTTATATGAAACATTACCCAAAACAAATAACAAATAGAAAGAGTGGTGTCGCTGTCACGTACGCTGTGGAAAGTGTCAGTAGAAGCATGGGAGGGAGGATCGGCTGCGGCCTCCGTTTGACCACGCATCTTGCAATGGGGACACAACTCGGCGATGCGTGCACCGCCGCTGCTTCGCGCTTTGGACCGCCCCGATCTTTTGGTCGGCGGCCGGTCCGCCGATTCCTCGCCGATCCGGAGGACTCGGAGATCCGCGCTTTCCTCGACGGATTGCCCTCCCACTTTCTCCTTATTCACCACTATGCCACTGCAAACAGAACGAAACATGATGATGGCTGCTGTGTGCTGTATGCTGTATGCTGTATGCTGTGTGTGTGTGTTCTAAAAGCTTGTGAGGATTGGATTCTTGCAGTGAAGGCATGACATCTTTTTGGTCTCAATCATTCGAGCTTTGACAGTAATGTTAAGGAAGAGCCAGCCAATGTGTTCATCTATCTATGCAAGTGCAAATCTTGACTTCACCACATGTTTCAATGGTATTGATTGTTCTCTTTTCTTTTCTGTTTAGTTTGGTGGTGTTAATTGTGCCTTCAAACCACATTCATACAACAACAAGAACAAGAACAAAGAACAGCAATAGAAATTAGCAAGAGGGGTATGATCTCAAGATAGAATGAAAGGGAAAGAAGTGAGATAGAGCCTTAATTCATCCATGCTCTTCAATGTTTATTTAAGAACAAAATAATTATAGCTAGTGATCACTTCGATCGAGATATCGAGCAAAAATCTACATTTGTTATTATTCTTCGAAAACATGATTTTTAAACGACACCGATCAAAATCATCCCAAGAATCGTGGATCATGACAAGGTATGAATACCTTTGATATTTTAATACGATAAGTTTATTATTATTTTATTGAATAATATTAACAAAGAGTTTGTTTTGGTGGGAAGAACAACAACCTAAACCACACATCAGAGGAAATCCCTCCCACCTACAAAGCCACTGACGAATAAATGGGCATGAACTCGAGCTCAATCATTTGTGGAAGCTGGTCCCATTTGTTCTTGTCCTTCTCTCTTCTTCCCAACACTCACAACAGCTGTACTGCCCCCACACTTGCTTCCCTCCTTCCCCAACCACAAGCTCTGGTCTCCCCTCCCACTGTCTTGTTCTTGTCTTCTCGGAGAGGGCCCTCCATGAAGGGTGACACCTTTTGCACCATCTTCTCTTGTTTCATGTGGAAGGAAAAAACATCCATCTGTTTGGGTACGATCCATTGTGTTCTAACTAAATAAATGCACTAGGGATTGTCAACTTCTCTCTCCACGTTGGAGACCAGAGACAGACTTCTGATCTGAATCTATGATGAGATAATTCGTACCTCCTTCGATTTTATAATGGATAGTTAGTAGTTGGAGTGCAAACCTATCTAATTTGATCGTAATAAGTCATATTTATTCTCGATTGGAATTTATCATATACGATTATACTTTTGATTATGACTTTTGGGACCATCCTAGAACAAATAATTCCTCACGACAAAAGATAATATCATGCACCTAACTTAGAGAGGATAATTCTTCCTAGTTTATCTTGTCTTATCACCTCAATGATTATATTCATTCTTAGGTCATGAATGAGACATGTTGTATTTATTATTAATCTTAGTAAAAAAAGACTTTATATTCGAGACATGCATGACAAAAAAAAAAAAATTTCATATGTTGAACGATCATATAAAGAACCACCGAGCAATAAATTTTATATCATCGAGTGAAACTAATTCTAACTAGTAGATGACCGTGAAATAGCATATGAAGTGTCATGTAAAAGTAACTTTGGATGAGATAAATTTTATATCATCGAGTGAAACTAATTCAACTAGTAGATGACCGTGAAGTAGCATATGAAGTGTCATGCAAAAGTAACTTTGGATGAATTTGAAGGACATGCTTAGTTGTAGTCGTTATCCATCGCCATCAAAAATGTTATGTATGATTGTGTTGATCAATGTCTTTTCATCTTTGTTGGTCGACTTACGTCTTTTTTTTTTATACAAAAAAGTATTTATTTATCTTGAATTATGTGTGTTATGGACTGATCCGTAAAAACTTAGTAGGAAGATTATGTGACAAGTGGAAGATCTTTCAACAACATGTCAAGTTGGTTAAGATAATATAAGTGCAAGAGATTATATTAAACTAATGATAATATATTAGATAAAATATTTGGAACAAACCATGACCAGAAAGTTAGGCTATCAAGTAAGAGGATGAACAAACTAAAATATTCAGAAAGATCAACAAGTTAATATTGTGAAGGATGGACTTTTGTTGATGCAAAAGAAAGAAAGAAAGAAGAATAAATTTTCTCATAGATTATGTTATATATTGCAGAATGATTGGGAATTTGGTAACCTTTTTATAGTTAATAGAGCCTTTTATTCTCTTTGGGAAAAAAGAAAGGTGGAGTTGTGCTTAAATCACTAATAATGCTAAACATAATATGGGTGTTTTATGCTTTTAATTATTTCTTTAACACAAACAAATTAAGTGCCTTACCTGAGTTTTCTCAGTGGATATAAATTACATTTGTATTTGTATAAAAATTACAAAGTAATGGATCTTAATACTTTGGAGGGATATAAATTACATTAATATTTGTATAAAAAAAAATTAATTTCATATTTTGGAAAGGACACATATAAAACCTTTTGAGTAAAGATTAAACCTTCCCACAAAATTAATCTTTCTACTTGTTAGGAAGAAGATAGATCCCAACTTATAACCATAATAATAATTTGATGATGAAAAGGACTGCTAAATTATTCAATGGTGGAGTTTTATGTGTGATGAACTGTCCTACAAGATCAGAAATAGATATTGGTGGAGCTTATTATTTCTTTCCCTTTCACAATTTAATGCACTGTTCCCTGATGGCACTACAAAAATGCACACTCAATAACCCTGATGTTTGATGTGTTCATGATCAAACAAAAGTATTAATCATCACTTTTGTGCAAAAATAGAAAGGGCAAAGTCCTGATATATATATATATATATATATATATATATATATATAAGATTCACTTTTGTATGAAAAATATATATAAAAGATCTTTTTAACTCTTTTTCTCTACCATTCTAGTTATAAAAATTGAATTTTAGAGTTATAGTTGTGCATGAGATTAATCGTTTCCAGGAATTAATAACTTATTATGACTTGAGTCACAAAATAGTCAAATTAATGTGAAAATGTCGAGAAAAATCTTGACAATTTGGCTTGAAATGTAGAATTAATTAGAGGAAATTGACATAAAGAAGTTGCACAGATGTGATGTCAACCTCCCCATTATACCTTTGCGCGTATGATATGTAGATCTGCTTATTCATCCTGATTTGATTTAATTTCATGTCCAAATGCTTGATTATTTGTGTTGTATCTGATGCCGAATGAGAGAGAGTTCCTGTTGTATATTGTTCGCACTTGATACTATATTATTACTTGGTGTTCAAATGATTGAGATCATGCAAAATATTATGAACAAAGAACTCTTTGGTTGGTGTGTGTGTGTGTATATATATAATCTGTTATTTTATATATATTTTCTTAATTTTCTCATTTTTATGATTCTTTTAGCATTTTATTTTTTTGATATTCCCATCATATTACTGTTGGTCAATCAAAATAGAAACTTTTTGATAACATTATATATAGATATAATATCACACCTCCGATGCAATTTCCTTCCATGGGAGAAAAAGGAGTCGATGATGGCATGATGGTGGTGGTGAGATGTGATCCAAAGCTGAGTGCCGGTTGATTCTTGATGTCGTCTTCCTAACAAGTTAATCTGCTACGTGCAAAGAAGAAGAAGAAGAAGCAATCCTTTGGTCTACCTTAACAATGTCAAGTGGAGAGATAAACCAGTGACACACTGTGGTGCATATTGGCCGAGCTGTCGTATCACGTTCACTCCCGACGGAGTGATCCACCCAAAGCTTCTGACCAAGACACAGGATGGAGGAGGGCGAACAGTCCTCACATATCGACTAATAAAGGAAGACATACAGAGAGAGAGACTGTGACCGTAACCCTAGCTTGCTTTGGGAACAGATAATAATAAGCAGTGCATGAAGTGCAGCAGGGTTTTCCAGCTCCCATCGTCTGCGTCAGGAAGCGTTGGGGTAAGGGAAGGGAAGGAAAGCAACAGCACAAGAGCTTCTTCTACGGTGGTGGGTGGATGAGTGATGGCAGTAGCGGTAGGACATGTGGGGTGGTCATCAAGAACAAAGATCGAGATGGAGAAATCCACGTGACAGTCGTCTTCTCCCGTGTGCCATCCCCGCCGCCGCCGCCGCCAGCGCCGGTGGCTGTTCATGCGCCAATGTGTTTGGGAGCATGTATACATATATACATATCAATATATATATATATACATACATATACATATATATATATATATACATAGAGTGAAGTGTCCAATAGGGATTAATTAACCTTCTAAATCAGTGTTATCGAAAGCCCAAATAGGGTTTAATTAATTAAGCAAGCTGTTGAAACAATATGGCTGTTTCCTGTGCTTTGGTGTTTCTTCATCCACTGTATCTATCTATCTATCTCACTTGTGACTTCCGTTGGAGCTGTCACCCCTCGTAACTCTTCCCACGTTTTGTGGTGCCAAACCAGCTCATTAATTATCCTACTAAGATGCCCACCACGAGGGTAAGTGAGAGAAAGAGAGAGAGAGAGTGATGTTTTGTGGTGCCAAACCAGCTCATTAATTATGCTGCTACTAATATGCCCACCAACGTATGGGTAAGAGAGAGAGAGAGAGAGAGAGAGAGAGAGAGAGAGAGAGTGATGTCTTGTGGTGTCAAACCAGCTCATTAATTATCCTTACTCTGATGGTAAGAGAGAGAGAGAGAGAGAGAGATGGTTCGATGGTTCCAAAGCTAGCGGTGATGTTGGCTTTTCCAACTCTGAAAAGACCACAACCATCTCTACATTTGGCATCCATTAATGAACAATTTAGACACTGAAGGAAGGAAAGAGGACCGAGATTAATTATGACTTTGATTGGTACGGTAATAAGATGGCTTGTCACACCCCTCCCATTTCTTTCCTTACATACACACTTAATTTTGGAACATCAACTAAACGGTTCATTTATAAGCAATAAGGCTTTAAAAAAAAAAAGCTAATTATATATTATCCCTATAGTTAAATCTCTTTAACATTTCGACTTATAAACTTAAAAAATTTATATTGAAATATCTATAATTATGAAAATAAAATATTTAATCTCATTTATCCTAACGTCGTCCACTTTATCGTTTTCATCACTGCCATATCATTCTCATCGATCAACATCACTGCCAATCGTCGACTTTATCATTTTCATACTATTCGATGTAAATTTTTAAGTCTAAGGATCAAAACACACTACCCATTTTGGATATTATTACCAATGAATGTCTAAGGATATGACAATTAATAGCATAGAGAACAAGTGTGTGAACTATGGGAACAAAATAAAATAGAAGAAAACTTTCGAAGAAAAATGTTTGTGCTACCTATCTATAGTCCCTCTAAGAAGCTAATCGCAGAGGGATGCCTCTGCATAGATACCCAGCAAGATGAGATCTCATTTGTTATTGGAATTAAACAGACATATTGATCACTAACTTATTGTATTATGAGACACTATAGCTTCCCTAGTGATGTCAGGGGACAAGTTTTTTGAGATATTAATGTCTAATTAAGTCATATTAAGATACCATAGACAAATAAATGATAATTCTGCTTGTTGTTGTGCTAGTTCCTGATTGCACAAGGGAAGAGCAGCAAGCAATGCTTGGAAGTGTACCCATTCCAAATCAATATTTAGCATTTGTCATGTCACAATGCTGATTCCACCAAATCAATTAATCAGACACCCCTAGCTTGATCCAAGTACAGATGAAAATTAAACCTTCATGAATGATCGCAAAAGATTACTTATAAACATGTAATCAACAGCAATAGAATATAAACAAGCAATTAAATAGCATCTACAGACCGAAATCTATCATAATGTAGCCGAAATCTATTTGATGCATCGACATATTACTACGAATTTTATAAGTAGACATCAGTATCATCTCCAGGAACAAGTGTACTTGCTTCCTTGTCCAGCTTGTTATCAAATGAAAGAATCATATATGTGCAAGCAAATCATAATCTAATCTGCAAAAGAAAAGAGAGAAAGAATAAGGTAAGAATACTCGATCGATCTGAGTCATGAATTCAATCACTTGACCAGTTAGCTACAGGTTCACCTTATGATTATCATCGGTTAATGGAACCGATTTAGAGACATCAAGATGGTTCAGCCTGCACGTCCCAAGAAGGAACTCGGGAAGCTCTTCTTCCGTATTGCCCTGCAAGCCGTTGTTATAAGGTACGATAACATGTTTATCGATGTCCCAAGACAACATATCAATCCTGATTCCTCTAATCATCAAATAAGCATTCACTTCTCTTTGCTTTTTCATGATAAATGTAAAGAAAATACCACAAATTTAAGAGGGAAAAAAGTTCTGAAGATGCAATGAGTCTACTTAGCCATTGATACTGCTGAACATCTAACTGTCACTGATTAAGTGGAAAGGTCATACTGATTTTCCATGAAGACTGGTTTGTTCAAGAGTCAGATAGAACAGATGATGTAAGCTAATATTCAAACTTTAAATGCATACCTGAATCAGAAATGCCATTTCTATAACCAGATTGCTCAAGTAACCAAGAACAAGACTCACGACGCCCCTAGCAACTGTTGATGAGCCGATGTCAATTCCAAGCTGAAAGTTCATAAGCATAAAATGTCATTACCAAACCCATGTTGCTGTTTCATGATAGTACTGCACAAAAGCATCCAACACATTATGCATAACTAATTATTGAACATGTGGCTACTCGTGTATGCAGTGAAAAGGATTTATATTAATAAGCATCACCATACAATAAAATGTAAACATGCAAGCATTCCCTATACTAAAGGCATCAATTACTCGGTTCAAGTAATAGTATGTGATCAGTGGGTATTTAGAAGGATTAATCAGATTTTTTGCCACGAATTCATAGAACACAGAGTACCATTTAGTTGAATATCTGATGCACAGGAAATCCCTTTCAGTCATTCACCAATTTTAAGCCACAACAAAGTCAAATTTGAGTAACTATGTAAAGTTGGATGTAGCATCAATAGCTAACTAAAGACTGATATGGTGGAATGCATGCACGACTTAAAGCTACTGGAACAAGGGAAAGGGAGAAGAGGATATTAAGCTAGTAAATATGGGGTGCTTTAGGCTGCAGCGCCTAGTACATAGTATGACAACTTGTTGACGAGTTAGGATAATGTGCTCAAGTTGAGGAAAGAGGAACGAACCATAGCCGGATAGAAATGTTCAATCATGGATCTGGGGGAGAAGAAAAGGGTTTGGGGAAGGGGATGCTGACAGAAAATATAAGGAAACAATTGCATGTTACATTTATAACTTTGCTTTTCATGGGTTGCTAATCTGATAATTTATAACATTATCCATGGGCACATGTAATGCTGCAATGTTTTCTGATAATGCATTTCATTGAACACAGAGTACCATAAGACACTGCAGAAATCCTAAGGATGTAGTCAATAATTGCCATTACAGAAAGAGATTAGAAATATAATTTGCAAACTCTGACAAAGTAATTTAATTGGTTTTACAAAAGCAGCTGTACTGTAACAAACATCTAAATATACCTCAATATAGTTGCACCCACAAAAATAATTGATGCGAAGTGCTTGACCCACCAGACATGCTTTCTTTCCCACACTTTGCTTCACTATCCAAGAACCCTACAATAAAGTCAAAGGGACAAAAAAAGAACTAAATAACAAAGTTGTTGTGCGTAATTAATAGAAACATAATGTGGAACTAGTTAGAAACAATTATATAGTGAAAATGTATACCTTTGATATGTATGGAATGAGTTTAAACCTTGAATTCCTATATGCATCTTCACCTTTGACAAATCTTTCTAGGAGGGGAACACTTTCCAATGGACAATCCATCATGTAATAAAAAGCTAGGCTGTATGTGGTCGAACCTGGAACCTGTCAATATACAACCTTGGGATATTTCTAAAACCAGAATATGTATATCTTATTGTAGACAATTCTTGTCTCTATCATTCTTGTCTCCTTTATGCTGTTGACATGATTCACTTAAGCACCCACTCACCTGTATGTGTATGATGAAGAAAAACTCACTGCCACCTTGCACTGAATACTTCTGCAAGACTCAAAACTTAAATATCTCAGAGAAAACAAAAGAATAGTCACAACAGGATATACTGTAATTTTTCTTCTCAGAAGCACCTGGACAATTCCCCCTGGCCGACCACCGAGGTCATCTTCACGTTTATCAGAATTTAACCAATCAGCAGCTACCATTTGCATCAAGGTACCATTGGCTTTTATCTATTAGACAAGAAGATAAATAAATACAACATATATTATTAATTTTCATAAACACTAAAACCAACTTATCAGACTGAATATTTCTCTAGCAATAGTTGGATTATATTATGGATGCCGATACTTAAAATTCTTTATTTGTTTATAATACAATATACAATTCCTTGAAAAAAATGTGATGGAAACATTTTTATTTGGTTGAATTAGCTCTGATAGTTAAGTTGAACAAAATTATCACGGTCTAAAATTCTTGGATAAGATTAATAAGTGGAATAAGTAGAGTTATTCCATTAAAAAAATGATTTGATTGATCTTGACAGATTGAGTTCAGCAAGGGACCTAGTTGTCAGATCCAAGAATCTATCTGTTGTTTTCTAGGATTGATTTGTAACAAGATGTTATAATTTTATTTGGTGTTTGATTTTGATGATTCTTCATCTGTTGGATTTCTTCTAATGTCCGATCACATCTATCCTATTAGTTGATCATAGATCATGAATTTGGTCCCAATAAAAGAAAATTTAATTTGAAGTACATGGCATGTAAATATAATGGTTAGGTGTATGTGATGTGTTTAAATCAATTTAGTTAAACGAATTATTAAATTTTGGTAAACAAAATGAGCTATTCTGATTCATTAAGTGAGAATTTAGATCTTGGTCATGAAATCCAAGCTTTTTTGAATCTTATGTTGAATATGAACAAGTATGGAAAAAATTACCTTTATCATTTTTATATACATATTCATTTGTTCTCTTACTGTTGGATTCTATTAATGATGATTATGACCAAGGATTTAAATCTCGGTCCAATATCGGTTCCAGGAACTGATTGAACTGGCATAACATTGATATTTTGGGTGGTATATCATATTGTACAGCCTGGTATACCACAAAAATATTAAAAATAACATACCACCTGGTAGTATATCATCTTGTACAGCCTGGTATACCGCAAAAATATTAAAAATAACATACCACCTGGTACCGACCTATATGATCTGGTACTGCTTTGTACCTACCAATACAATCAAGATTTGATTCCTTGATCGTAACAATCATGTGCAACGGTGACTATGATACTATAGATGATGAAAATGATCATTGAATGGTGATGAAATCCAATCTTCTGAAATCTTATTATACATACAAATCTAGACCACTAGTCTTTATTCTTCTAAGCGTCACTTACAAGCATTGCTTTGTTATTGAATTACGTTGATAATTATACATCACTGGCTCTTTCACAATGTAATCCTTGAAACAAATGTATAATGATCTATCTTTGGATGAGTAGCTTTCAAAAATGGATACATGTTATCATTGTATACCAGATTTTTGGATTAGATTATTGCATGATGATCATGGATAATGTTATATTTAGCATGGAATATGGTTACATGGATGATATGGATATTAGTATTCATGAACATTATCCTCTCCTAAGGGCAAGCAGACCAATCTTGGGAATGTGATTTCTTTCACAAGATCAACGGATCATCAGACATGGTATCAAGATGGTCCAAGGACAGGAGAGACATGCGGAGATGAAGGGCATAACTCTGTTAATGTTTTAGAGTGCAATATGGATCCTCACCATCAACTATTGGAAACTGTATCTATCCCAACGAATGAGGTCAATTCTTAAGAGATTGCTTTTATCTGGTGTCCTAGCTTTTTATATGCAGTAATTTATAAATGTGTATAAATCCATCCTGATGCAGTTATTGATAGTTGTTGCCTATTGGATTAGTAAATACCAACTCATACCAAGCAATACGCCCAATTCTTAGATCCTTGGTATAGCTATGCTAGGCTAGTTGTTTTCCAATTTTGGAATCCTTTTATTGTGAAAACCCAGAATTAACTTTTGATCCCTCAATTTGAATAGAGGTTATCCTTGTTAAGTAACACCTTGTTTAGGAATAGGAGATGGAAGAGATGCGAGCTTATAAATAAAGATTCCTATAAGGCATAAAGAGATGAGAGCTTATAAAATGGATAAGTCCCTAGTCAAGACCTGATTGTGTCTCAAGTCTCAACTAATCCACCAACTTAAAAGGGTGTTCAAGTCCTACCAGGATTAGGAATATCTTACATTTTCATCCTTTTACTCAGCAGAAATTTCAGAAGGCCCCTAATGTCTAATATAAGTATAGTATGGTATAGATCAGTTAATTTCTTATTTGGAATCTTGTTTAGAGGGTTATAGAATATAGGAAATCTTGTGGTAATACAGGATTAACTTTTAATCCCTCGACTTATATGAATGCAATCTTTGTCAAGTACTACCTTGATAAGAAATAGTAGGGGGAAGAGACGAAATCTATAAAAAAAAAAGGTTATTGTAAATCCTAAAGACATTAATAAATTCAAAACTGTCATGAATATCATATCTTTTGGGTTTTTCTCTGACTTTCTTTATTCTTCTAGTTCTTCTTTTATATCTTTTGTCCCTATTTCCTCTCTTGTATCTTTTGTCCCTATATTCTCTATCTCTCTCTGATATCTCTTATAGAAAATGCACATTTTCCATGAAGAAAGGAAGTCTCTGATAGGAGGGGTATATACTATCAAAATTCCCTATATTTGTTAACAAAAATATTCCACCAATACTTTAATTATTAACTTGTTTCCTAAATAAAATTGTTTCTGTATTATCTCTCAACCTATGATATGATTAATGTAGGTAGAATCAAATCTTAATCACAGAACTAGAAAGTTTACCTTTTGATGATCATGTAGGTAAGATTTGCCACGAATTAAAAATGTTGAAGGATCTGCCATTGCCCAACTGGAAGGCAAACTACAGTTTAGGTCTTTCGGAAGTGTTAATCCATAGCTACATGGCACACTTTCCCCTAATGAGGCTTCCTGTAAGTCAACATAACCTTTTTTTTGAACTGAAAAGAAGAGGATGAAACCAGATAGTAAATACAAAAGTAATCAACAAAGTTAAAACGAGACATGATTATGTATGAACATTTAGAATAAACCGAATAAATCCACCTGCAATATCATGCAACTTTTTCACGAAAACTGCAGCCGTTGATAGCTTTGAATGATGCTGGTCCTGCACTAACTGTTATAAGAAAGAATAATCACGAAAATTTTGAAGTAATAATTTGACCATGCACACAATTAAATATGAAAGAACAAAATGGCACATAAACTTCATGTATAGACAAACATATTCGCATAGAGAATTTGAGATAGACAAAGAATTAAAAATCAAGGACCAGCTTGTAGGTGCCTGTAAAAATATTACAATAGACTAACATCTAGGTGAAACCTTTTTATGGATGAGATTCTGAGTTTATTCTATCTAGTTAATATTTATTTGTCAAACTCCTTTCCATATCTCCAATTTAAAACAACTGATAACGTGCAAATTCTGAAAAATTTTGAAGTTTCAAACTGGTTGTAGTGAAAGTTCAAAGTCAAAATTGAAATTTCCTTCAATTAGAACACCTGTTGCAGAAAAAATATTAAAGCTTTTGTCCAGTACAGACAACCTATATATATATATATATATATATATATATATATATATATAAAACAAGTTGTGCCAACCAGCATGTCTCCACGTGGATTACAACAACACGGGTTGAAACACATAATGGCAAAAAGGTATTGGCACACATCAAAAGAACCAATATCCAATGTGTCGATACATGACTAGGCTAATTCTATCGTGTGCCAATAGGCAAGGGATGTACTCATCAAGGATTCAAATCTCAGCAGTGGTTTTGGCAACTGGTCGGACCCATATGATACTCGTATACTAGGTGGTATAACATTGACCAGTATCGACCAATGAGGTTCAATATCGTCCCTTGGTCAGACTGGATAATACCAGTAAAAATATACCCTGGTGCTATCGATATTTAAAAACTCTAGGTCCGACCAATATGACAGAAACCTATCGTGCTAGAAACAGTTGGCATGTCCTTATACCACGACACTGCTGATGGAAATAGAATCATCATGATCCTATTCTACCAAGGATTTCTTTCCCTCTTGAGAAAATTTATATACCATCAATCCCATTCCAATAATGCAGTTTCTTCTAATAACCAATTAAAATTTTAAATATTTCATATCTTTAACATTGCCATTCAAATAAACTTCATGCTTTATCACAGAAGAAAAGAAAAGTCTACATGATCTTTACTGTATCAAAGACACTCTTGATATAGACATGACAAAAAAACCTTTAAAATTAAAACATGATCAGCTTATATTTTTAAGCTATTATGTAAAACTATACAACTTATGTTCTAAGGCCTGTAACGCATGAAATATTTTCCCCATCTTTTTCTTATTTACCTTTTTCCATTCATCTTGAATATTTTCCATAATAGTGATCATTACAATTGTCACTAAAGGTTCTTACTGTACAATTATGCACAACTACACATTAAGTGGTCATTTCCCTGATTTCTAAAACTGACGGTGAACATTAGCTTGATTTTCAGTATAGTCAATAAAGAAGACAAAAAACTATAGGATCCTGAATATAACTTCTTTCAAAGCTAAAGTATAGTTAACACGAACATAATTTTATATTTGATGAATTCTACGACAAGCACTAACCTGGGGTTGCATCATGCCTTCCTCAGAAGGCCACAAAGCCTCTGTTTCATCATACTCTGGTTCATTGATAACATCAAAGAACTCATCAGCTGCATCATTCATTTGAAGGAATGATCCACTTGCCTTTGCAATTTTGGTAGGTGATCTCTGTGTCTCATCTGCAGAGTCCTCAATATTATCATTTTCATCTGCTGAGTGTACTTCTAGTTTCATTTGTTCCATTTCACTCTGTTGCAACTCTATCTCCCTTGTTGATTCACTTGAAGATAAATCAGAGCATGCCCTGCTACCAAGTTTTGCCCGGAAGAATTCTCGAAGAGCTGCAGAGCACACAGTTAATCAACCTGTCAACATATGCTCACTATATTGATCTAATAAATGGATGAGACATGCCAAAAAAAAAGTAAAAATAATATGACCATGTTATAGATCAAACCTGCAACTCTCCCTAGCATCCGGATTGTAATATACTTTGCAGAAGAGGTGAAAAAATAAGATTTCCAAAATTTCCAATCAACTGCAAGCATGTGTTTTACGACTGATTGTTTTCCTTGGTTCACTGGAGATATCACATATCCTCCACCTGAAAATGAACATAAAGTACCAAAAGTTTGTGTTTGTTAAGATGGGCAAGACCACGAGAAAATTTGCATGACAGCCTGAGTTTCAAGCATACATTACTTTTAAGGCAGGCACGAACATAACCTCTCTTCGACGGACATTTTTGGTGGAAAACAGAGTGGTACAGAATTACTGTCACAAAGTCAAAATAGAGTAGTTGATTTAGATCTTTATGATCTGAGAATCACCAGTTATTCATAAATGGCATTACCATATGTTCCATCGTCTTCCCTCCTCCAGTACCGTCGTAGTAATAAATCCCTTCTTTTCATTCGCCTGCAAACCACTGCTATCAATGTGCTAGTAAGAAGATATAGATAATATTCCAGTAATCCAAGAGGTATTTATCTGACCATGGCAACCAATCACTACACAGTTTTTTGTGAATGATATCAGTGTGACCATCCACGTGCTCGACCACATTGCCTTCTAATAAACAGAAATCCCATCTGCAAGAAATTTCATAATTTACTTTCAGAATAAGTACAGTGTATAAAAACCATATCTAGAAATTTCCAACTCATGACATGACTTCTCATTTCATCTTTATGGGGTGCCATGGTTTTCTTGTTCCAGAATGTTGGTATGATACTGCAAGATTTTAGTATATCTGCTCACAAAATTAACATAATCTAGATCACTTATTTGCTAAAATTGTTGAAAGATGATGCTCTGATAAAATAGGTCACAAGTCAAGAAAATTATGCATATTTTTTCAGAAGTTATAATATTAGGTGTTAAAATACAAAATTCTACGGACAGGAGGGTGTTGTCTTTACTCTGATCTTAATGAACCAAGAGACATAACTCTCTTGAAAATGGCTTCTGAGGATGCATCAATGACGCCTACTGCCATTAAAGCTGGATGGTCACCCCGATACTGAGAAGAGTGGAATATCTATTAGCACCTCAATAACCTGATAAACAATTATTGTTTGTCAAATGATAGGTACCATTCCACGAGAATCAGCATCTCTTGCCTCTTTAAACAGCCGCAAGCCTACATAGAAAAATCCTAGTTTAAAATGATCTTTTGACAAAATAAAATTAGTAATGTAATGATCACCGTTTCTGCAGCCAACTATCGTCCATGGGGAAGGTGCAATTACATCAGACGCCATTGGATCAGCAAGCACAGATGTGAATACAGTCCAATCTAAGTGAATTTTATGGGAAAATAATTTAGAAAAAGGCAAGGAAAACATAACAGCCAGTAAGCACAGTCAAGCTATTAAAATTATCTGTAAAATCTCAATATTATGGTCAAAAAAAATTTTGCAAAAAAAAAATGTACAATCATGTAAACTGGTTTCACAATATACAACGATTTCCAACTGGCATGTAGTAGGCCAGCCATGAAACAGTAGTACATGAATCAGTGCACATTGACACTACAGGAACTAAGCTGGCTTTTTTACTGATTAGGGATTGAATCTTTGTTTTTAGCAGCTAGGGATCCTCAAACCATAGAAGAAAGAAGAAAGCATGTGATCAATGTTTCTTCCTCTCTCACTCTTTCTACCCTTTTCCCCTCTGACAAACCATATTGGTCCAACAGACAATAGGAACCCGATACAATGCACAATTCGATCTGTAGTTAGATGCCAATTTTGTCAAAGGAATCTAAAGTTTGTAAGTTAAAAGGAAAAAAAAAAAAAGGAGCTAAAGAATAAGTGGTGAAAGAACATGTGCTAACCTACAGAGCGTTTCTGGCTTCTCCCACTCCTACGAATCATCCTGTAGAATCATTTTTAGTGATCAAATAACATGGAAATACAAAAAAAAAAGAAATTACTTCAGTTAGACAAACAATATCAAGAAAATTTTGATACAATTATGCCATTGATCAAACAGTAGACAGCTCATGGTCCATATTGGATGGGAACTAAATGCACAGATATAATAACATTATTCAAGAATTGGCACCAGTAAATTATGTCAAACTAAGACCACAGTCTTTGTAGATGAGCTAAATGAACATTAGAAGTGTGAATTACTACCAACAATTTAATTCTGAAGTAATTGCTTACTTCTATGAATTATGCTTAAGGAGCATATGAAAACCATACACGAGAAATCTTGTGACTAGACAACAATAAAAGCCTGTTAAAGGCAATTTAAACAGATAAGTTCTTAAGTTTAGTGTAAACTAGAAAGGTTTAGTTAATCAAAAACCAAAGGAAAAAAGCAATTCATATCTGAAGGCATCGGTACAATGACAAAATTATAAACACATGCAATGACATAGAGTATTGATCTCTATTCCATGAAAAATCCAGGTCCACGATCACTAATATTGAACACTATTGCAGAAATGCTTTTGCCATGTAGCCAATCTCCCTAAATTGACTATTAATTTTTGTCACCATGTGTGGAAGAAAAAAGGATTCCCTTCACCAGAGACAACATCATCTCACTGCACAAGCTAATCATTTAGGAAGGTATTGAGGGCTCTGCAATCAAGTTGACATTAGCCAAGCCTATGTAAAATGTCTTGTGATCTTTTTGAGAAGCTCTAGGAAGTACGCTAACAGCTTACAACTTTCTTTCTCATGGACTCTCCATAAGATTAAGCAAAAAATAACTTACTCAATTTCATAACAAGGCAATGATGAGCTGTAGCATCTTCAAATGCCATAAAGACCATCTTTTCTAAATCTATATTGGACAACCACGGTTAGAATTATATGTACCAGCACCATTTCGGTCAGAGCTCAGATTAATACCACACTGGTCTACAACGATGTATTGAGTGTCGATACATTGGTTTGTACCAAGTTTAAAAAAAAACCTGAAAAAAAATAACAGTACAAGGCATGTACTGTGCTGTACCGGACGTTATAGGTCCTATATCCGATGCTACAGGCCCTATACTGAGCATATTGGGTGGTACAAGTCTTGTCTCGAATGGTATAGGCCTATACCAGGTCGGTTTACCCTGATTCATGTACCAGTAAGATAGCAAACTGGTAAATTCTGCTCATGCCATATCATACTGGGTGGTATTGGAAACCTTGGCTCTGACCTTTACCACTCTAAAGAATAATTCCAATTATACAAAAATATAAATGTAGTTCCCATGTTAACATCTAGGACAATAAAGCTTTAGAGGCCTATTCCGAAAGAGTACTAAGAGCATAGAGTTTTGAGGAAATAACTGAGCAGATAGTTACAAAGCATGGTAATGTTAGTTATTAAACGCCTATCCAACAAAAAAAAAAGAGCATAGTTGTCGACCCACAGAAACTTACAAACATTTAAAACCACTTAACAGGTAAAGAGGGGTGATGTAATACCTAAATCTTCTTTTTGAACGAGATACAACATTTTCTTCTTTGTTTGGGCCTTCCTGCAAACGTATAAACATGTACAGTTGTCAAGGAATACAAAAGAACTAACAAGAACATCAAAACCTTTAATGCTGCTTCCATTAGAGATCTGATCCACCTAGCTGCTTCTTCTGAGCTTCTAGCACCCAACTGCAGGGTTTGGCCATTTTTAATATCCATAAGAAGAAAAAAGCAAAAAAGCTACTGCCAGAAAGCCTTTCAAAGTAAGTAAAATTCCAGCATACCTTAAGTTGATCTTTGTGATTAGAGGCATTATAAAGCGTAAATATATACAAGACCTGAAAAAGTACCAACAAAGCTATAACTAGGTGATGAAATTGGTAACAGTGGCAATTATCACATAACTATATTGATGGAATAAATGAATCTAGACTGCAAAATGAGTCAGGTTTATGCTGTACATTTCTATGCAAAATATCTCTCCCATTATCAGTGATGCGTATGGAGGAGTCAACCACTGCACTCCTACTAGGTTCCTGAGAAAACAAAGAATATTCACAAAAATCACAATTCCATGCATTTGAGCACAACATATGAGAAAAATAATATTCAGTTATTTCAACAAAATTCAGCAGATAAAACAGCACCACTCCAAGTTGCCAACAAATTATTGGACAAAAACATCAATCAAAATCTTTGCAACATTATCATGTAGATTCAGCCAGTCTACTGAATAGTAAGAATCAAAGTTACCATATGGAGATTACCAAAAGAAAAATAAGCAATTCATAGACAACAAGTTATTTTGTGATCCATGCTAAAACAAAGGTACTTCAGGGTCCAAGATTCGGACCAATGTGAGTCTAATAATACTTTAGCAGGCAATTAAGATTGTCTTGAATAGGCAAGAAACGGGTGTAGGTTCAGGACATCTAATTTTCATATTAGCTGGGATCAGTATCAAGATTTCCAGTACCAGACCAAGAAAAAACATGCTAAACCACACTACGACATGTGGATATCACATATTACTGTCCTGATCTGTCACATTCTTACAATTAGGACACTTTATGCAAATTGCTTCCTGTCCTCTTGACCAAAAACAATTCTGTTTACACTTGGTTTACCTGCAAGTTTGTAATGTCCTTATAAAATAAATATCGGAGCTCTTTATCTATGTATCGATGCAGAATTGATCAAGAGTTGGAAAAGTTTGCAGCTATACAAATAGCACAAACAAACAAACAAAAAAAAAGATCCATGGTTTTGACCATTGATTTCAACTAGAAACTCCTGGCATGTTGAAAAGTTATTATGTCTGAACTGCATCATGCATCATGCATCATGCATCATGCAGATCCTGTTTAATCACCCATCCACTTGCCCTCTCATAAATCACAACAACGTCCATGAGGAGTGACTGAGATGAAGAAATAAACTATGAGTGCATCCTTCTCGGGGGTCATTTCACATAAGGTGATCAACAATACCATTAAGAATTCATCCCCGTTCATAATATCGTGCCCATCACAAAAATGTAAAGGCCTGTTTAGTTTTGTTATCAGACAACAACTTTCTATTTAAAAATTCAACAAAAATTCACAGAGGAAATCTGCTTTCAGTTTTCTTTCCTGCTGACCGTATCAAAAAATTCTACATTAGCAATAATTTGGCAACATCTCTTTTAGACTTTTTATTATGTTTATCCAATTTTCCTCAACCTCGACCAAGACTTGTTTAATACACTCATCGTCGATACCAATCACAAGTCAATCACCGTCCACTGCTTGCCACTATCGGTTGGCTCCTGTGGTCTCTTTCCACCACCCATCATGTCCCCTTAGCACCGAATTCACCTTCTCCCATCACGCCCAGGACACATTGTCACAGCCCACAGTCCAACATATAATCTACCACCATCTTTGGTCTCTGCAAAACCCCACGTCACGTGAATCGATTAACGATCTCACGATTGCTGATCTCGTTTTGCTCGAGACAAATTCGGGATAAAACCGACTCAAGCTTCCCCGCAAAGCAAAGAAGACCAGGCAAAGAAGCTCCTCTCTTCTCTCTTTCTAATCAACAAGATCGTCGAAACAGCCAAAACAAACCACTAAAAGATTCCATCTTTTCCCCCGAAGAAAGTTAGCCGATGGCTCAAGTAATCAAGAACGGAGCAAGAAAACACAAGCAACGACGGAACGAGAGATCAGGAACAGACCGAGAAACCAACGACAGAGCCGCCGAGAAGCGATCAGAAATACCTCCCCGTTCGACGTGGGCGCGGTCTTGAAGCAATCGAGGGCGTTGCCTCGAAGAACGAAGTACCTCTTCCTCGAGTACTGCAACCCAAGGCGATTGTGCCGGACGAGGTACAGCCACCCCTCCATCCTTCGATCCGCGGCTTCTTCAGAAGAGATCCCCATAGGAGCTGCCTCGCCCACCCTCTTAGAGCTCCGGGACTATGGAAAGCTGCGACCTTTTTTGTGGCTGCTGCTCCAGTATGTTTCCTGCCTTCTTCCGTCGGCTTCTGCTGCTGCTGTCGAGCGAGCGAGCGAGAGGGTGGCAATGTAGTAATCTCGTGTGCTATGGCATGGCGGTCCCGCCTCCAATCAACCAATCGGAGTGAGGTGAATCGGATGGGGGGACGAACCAAATGAGCCAAAAGATTTCAAACCCCCTCCATCCCTGTAAAGCTTCAAAGCACATTCAGCCAACCCATCTGTCCCCCCCTCTCTCTCTCTCTCTCTCTCTCTCTCTGGGGATAATATATTATTAAATTAATCCTAAAAACTTGGTTTTCAGTCATTTCAGAAACATACAATCAATCAGTTATCAAATTATCGTCTGAAAAAAAAACACAAAAATAAAACATTTGGTTGTCTGAAAAAGAACAAAAAATAGATGTAGTTGTGGAGTAGCCCACAGTCAAACTTAGGTCAATCACTCAACACCAAACTCTCTGCAATTTGGGAATAAAAATTAGCTCAAGTTTGGATCTGATTTATGGAGTTGGAATTATCATATGTTTTAGTCTTAGTATCAGGGTCTGCAATACCGAATTGTACCGCCCGATATGGGCGGTACGTATCGATCCGATGGACTACCGGTATACGGACCGCCCGCTATCGGTACGATCGATTTCGACTGTAGCAGTGCTACAGTGCTCGGTACACCGGGGTATACCGCTCGATACATACGTACCATATCGTACCTAGCCCAGCTCGAAACATCGATACGGTACAATATTGCGAACCTTACTTAGCATATTATTTAGTCTTAGCATAATTATGTAGTCTATGCATAATTTGATTCTTCCATACGTCTTATTTTACATTTAAACGAAAGACATTATGAAAAATATCTTAACCGATAAAGAATCGCTCATAAATAAGAAATTATATAATTATATTTGTATAATATCAATCATCTTATGATTTAGAGATAATCATCTTGATTGATTCACCAGCATGACGATGAGAGGACGATCAAACTCTCCTCCATCCTACAAATATATAACATTATTCATCATCAAGAAATATGACATAAATTATTCTAACACCATATTCACATCATTAATAGACCATCTAGATGAATTGAAGAAGTAAAATTCAACTTTCAAAGGCTCCGTAGCCTAATAGCAAATTGAAACTCGAAGAGAAATAGTTCACTGGAGTCATCATCCTTACCAAAAAAATGATAATAAGAGTTAGAAGAATCAATTCTCATTGGCACATCAATAGAAAGCACCCTTTGGAATGGTAGGAAGGGATCATGAAATTTATTTTCAAACCCATCGAGAGAAGGTATGTTTGTGACAGATGACTTCCACAATTCAATTTATTAGGTGCTATTAGTGTCCAGATTTTTTCACTATAGAATTTTTTTATCTTAGGTGTATATATATAAATATATATATAGGGTCATCTTTTTTATAAATGGATAAATATATCATGGATTATTACATGGTTTATATCAATCTTCTCCTATTTATATATATTAAAGGGTTACTCATTGTTTGGCCTTCCTTCTTTCTTCCATCTCTTCTTTCGATCATCTCCTTGATTGACTTGATAAGCAAAAGAGGAAAGACATTAATCGGTTCACTGATTCAAATTGATTCAAGAAATTAAAAAAAAATGATTGAAATATGTAGGTAAAACCAAGGTCCGCAAAATCGTACCATACCGAAGTTTCGATCTGAGCTCGGTATAGTACGGTACGAGTGTACCGAGCGGTACACCCAGGTGTGCCGAGCACTATAGTAGTGCTACAGTGCACTGTTACGGGCTACAGTGCACTGCTACGATGCTGCAATGCACTGTTTACAGTACTACAGTGCTATAAATCGAAAACCGGTACGTACCGCCCGGTAGCGGACGGTCCACGTACCGGTAACCTGTCGGACCAGTACATACCGCCTGTACCAGGCGGTACACATCGAAACGGCAGACCTTGGGTAAAACTAAAATTTTAAGAAAACGCTGATAAATTCTCGGTAAAATAACACCACAAATACAAACTAGTGAGAATTTTTTAGATAAATTATCCTAAAATAATTAAGAAAACACGCCTCCTGTATAAAACTCTACGAGTCAAGAAGGCAGCCATTTGATTGATTATGATCGGATCAATGATTAACCCGAATTTTTCTGCTCAATTGACATATTAATTTTAGGAGAAGAGATGCAGAAGCAAATGCGAAGGTTTCTTGCAACTCTTCCTGCGTCGAGGCAACCATCAACCTTTGAGCTAGAAAGTGACTGCTAAAGGTAAACTCATACTATGTTGGTGTGTCTGCACCAACTCACCATTGATTAGGCACCATAATGGCGTGCTTTATCCTTCCACACCATATGACATATATAATGATGCTTGAGATACTTCAGCTCACAGAGAATAATCACTTTGGAAATCAACACTTGCAAAACAAGCCAAACATCAGCTTGCTCTATTCAACATTTTCTTCAAAGAGAACAGACACATACTTCCGATTTCGATTCAAACGGTAAAATTTTGTAGTTCTATGATCTATAAACAAAAGTATTTCCAGATATAACTTACGACTAATTTGATTTTGAATAACCGAGAAAATAATATCCCATTAAGCCTCTGGAAGGCATTTATCATGTCCAGGCAGCATCTAGAATTGAACTGGGAGTGTAGTCAAGAATGCCAAAGGATAGGGTGAAGTGGATTTACCAAAAAGAGAACACCAAGGTGGAAGCTTCTCGAGAACGCTCTCGACTTCTGGTGTGATTTTGCTCACATCCGTTCGGAGTTTCAAGAGCAGAGGAGAGTCTCCTGATTCATATGATTTTTGTGATTGATGTGTCGTGTTGCTCAACCAGAAGAGGTTCAAATGGAATTTTGAAGGAGAATTCTTTCCACCAGAAAACTGGATAAAATGCCATCCATCAACCTCACTCTTGTCGCCAAGTGGTACCAGTTCTTCTGAGTCAGCTGTTCATGCACACATTTCCACAGCAGTTAGTGATGCAATTACAGTTGACTGAGAACATAACTATCTGAACTGCTTAATCCTTTCACCATATAACAAAGTAAGTAGATGTTACGGATTGAAGGTGCTAATATAGGTAGAGCGAGATAAACAGTCATCTAAGATGGGTTCTTCATAGGGTTCCTTCTGAGTTGTCAGGTCACATAAGAATAAAGGATAAACAGTGTCTCTGTTATTGTTCATCTACTGTAAAAGTTCATCAATAACAAGAAAATAAAGAGCTGGTATTTTCATGAAAGATCATACTCACATGTAGCAAATTGCTCAAGAAAAAAACTGCTGCAAACAAAAATTAAAAAAAAATTGCACTTTTGGAAATAAACTCAGTAAGAGATGTGCTGATAACTTACATTCTAATGCAAACTGATCTATATCAAGACTTTTGTTTTCAAATGATAAGTGACGAAGGTGGAATTCGAGCTCAGGACCTTATGCTAAACTGTTAAAGTCTAATATCAAGGTTTCAAATGCCTGTTGGGCCGACCCATATTGACTGGTATTTTATTGATCCGACCAAACAAACCATGCCATATAAGCCGGCACTGGTTGGTATTTCTTTTTTTTCTTCTTTTGTTTTTATCCCATGATACCAAGTGGTTCACGTCGAAAAACCATTCAATATACCAAGTTTGCAATCCATTTTTTCAATGTAATAATACAAAAAATCTAGTATGATCATATAAAATATATAGTGTTTTGCTCATTTTATCTTCCAAAGAATTATATAACAGATTTGGCAAAGCCTTTAAAAGCACAAGTATCAGTATAAACTATTTTATACCCCAATCAGAAAGACTTAGCTGATGCTACTGGCCTCTATTAAACGGATCCTTACCTTCAAATGTGAAGTCTCTGATTTCTTCTCTATTGATTGCAAGCGACCAGCGTTTTGAAAATTTGGTGTCAATAAATATTCCTGTTTTTCTGGCTCCAGATGCAATAGAATCATGTTCAACATGGACTATGGGAATGTCTGATTTACTCCATCCACTTCCCGAATCCTTGGAACTCCAACAGCCATATTTCACAGTAAAAGAAACAAAATCAATAGTTTTATTCCGTCCACAAGTGAATTCTTCATCCTTCAAATTCTTCACTTCCTCTGTCAACTTTCCAGGAGTCAAAGAAGATAAGGAAATGAAAGATGATGCATCCTGATTTTCAGAGTTTCCTTTTGTCTTCACTACATGCACAACCTGACACATAATCACAATTAGCAGAAAAGTGATAACTACAAGTTGCACAAGTGAAAAGGATTATTTTATTCTACTAGGTTGTCCTACAGTTGAACTTATACAAAAAGAAGAAGATAAGTACTGTAATACTATGTGGAAGTTAACAATTAGTTAAAAACAGAATACTCTTGTCATGCTGACTCATGGTATAGATGAGAAGACTTGAGATAGTATCAGCATGTCATTCTGAACTGTGGTAGAGGTGCCAATACATGGCTGAGCTAATTTTTGGCATGTGAATACTAGCATAGCAGTGAGTCAATGGGCATGGTATTAGAGCATAATGTACTAAAAATGATGTTGGCAGACCCCATGCCATACAACAACAATCCTTGGGTTGACCACAGTGCATCAGTTGATCAGAATATGAAAGAAAATAACATTATATTTTCCTAGCAATTTAAAGGGCTTTTAATTTTAAGATAAAACCAGCTTGTGTACTCTCTTTGTAAATGGCATTGATGCTCACTTCTTGTTGGTGTTTATAGTGTCGTGGTAACTCCTAGACAAGTGGATTTGACATTGACCTTAAAGAGAAGTCGGGAACCTATAGTGATGCCACTGGAGTGTTCCTCCAAAGAAATCAGCTTAAGAACCTACTACTTCTATTTCATTCTTCTCACAAAGTACCCTTTACTCCTTTCTAATATTTCACACACCAAAAAAAGTCTAGGATTAAGAAAAAGTTAGCCTCACACTAATACTTGAAATCAAGGACCGGTACACGGACCGCTCGCTACCGGGCAGTACCGTTGATCTAGCCCCGTATCGGATGATACGGGGTGTCCAATACAGGGTTGTATCGCCCGAAACAAGTCGATAACGGTCGATTTTGACCGTCGCCGCCAGTTACCGAGCGGTATCAGCCTGGCTATGAAGATGGAAGAAGAAGCGTTGAGGGAGAAGAGGGAGAAGGCGCTTGAAGAAGAGGGAGAATCGAGAGAACCTCGACGCTTCCTGATCCGACGCCGCCCTCCCTCAACAATCCCGATCCAAGAGGTAATAGAGAGGCAACGGCTTGGCTTCTTCTTCGCCACGTTCTTCGCTAAAGGCCGAAGACACCTGAGGCCTTCGCCGGGTTCTTCGGAGACATATGCAGCCTTCGACGTCTTCGCCGAACGCCGCAGATGAGGAGAAGACCGTGTCTTCTCCTCATCTGATGTGACAAGGAGAAGAAAAGGAGGCGACGTCACCGAGGCAGCATACGCCGCCTTTTTTATATTTTTATATTTTTTATATTATATTATATATATATATATATATATACTGAGCAGTATACCCTGGCATACCGCTCGGTACGCCTATACCATACCGTATCGAGCAAAGCTTGAAACACCGGTACAATACGAAATTAAGAACCTTGCTAGAAATGTTTTTGTATCATCAAGTCTTGACTCTAGCAGCTCACACATAATCATAACAGCATACTTAGAGATTGATAATTTAGGATGACATCGAATCATCCTTGACTAAGCTTAGATTTGTTCATGCTTCACTATAAACTAATCCCAAATAATTTTTTATCAAGCTCAAAGTGTCGCATAGTTCAAGAGCTTAAATGAAATAACTTTAAAAGGATGAACATGAGTATATTAATAAACAGTAATCTTTTATGTAACCAAGCTTGGTTAAAGCAAATCTAAAGCACAAAATCAAATTGAAAGCCTAATTCAAACCTCTGTCATATATTCATGCAAACATTTGACATTATATTTCAACTAGGAAGAACTGTATTTTGAGCTTCTTAAAGATACGCCTAATAGCATGAGAAGCACTACCCTTCTAGAGATTGGTTATGGTGCTTCCCTCAAGTTAGACAGTCTGGCAAGGAAATTTTAGAAGTATGGAATACAGAAAATGCACAAGATGGTTTAGCTGGTAAAGATGTCATTTATGTGAACCTAATAATTAGAAAGTTCACAATGTCTCTGGATTTTCAATACTTCAAAAATTAAAATGAAAAAAGCGGTAAAAAATCTTGCCTCATTACTCACTATTCTTTATACTGTTTATCTTTAGAGAAGGAAAAAAGATTGATTTACTTAAACGTGAACATAAGAGCTTGAAGACATAGGATTTTTTAATTAATTTTCTAGAATATTATTTTACATATCTGGAAGGATAGAATTTCCTCCAGAGGTTAGGGCTCATTTTCGTTCTAAGTAGGATTTACACTAATGATCTGCTACAGGTGCAAAGACTTAACAAACTTCTTATTAGAATATGTCATGTCTTGCCAAACCAATGAGAAACAATAGTCATTTATCTATATATGTATTTTTCAATTTTCTTAAAAAAATTAAACTAAAATGTGTAAGTAATCAGAGAGCAGTGGGTTTAAATATGAACTATGATAAGCTCTAAACAAAAGTTTTGGGGCTACGTAAGAAAAGAGAGTGAAGTATTTAGTGCTAGTTTACATTGATTTGTTTGTTTAGCCAAGCAGACAACGTAAAATAGATATTTGATGCTTTTGAATTAACTAAGGATATTACTTTCTAGTTTCTACAAAGCTTAATAGAGAGAAAAGATCCAAATAGTCAACCCCAAGTAGTTGAAATATTATGGCTTGTTTGTTGCTATTATCATTTAATTAGATAATGCTGAAAGCCAGAATAGTCATAATACAACTTCAGCAATGTGTTTATGCCAAAAGAAAGAAATACAAGATTCCTTCCATGTAAGCCAGACTAATGAAATACCAAACTTTTGTTGTATAGGGTTTAAACGAGCAAAAAAATTGTGAAGTTAGTTTTCACAGTTTCCCTTTGCTTGTTATAAAAAATATACCCCTTGTCTACTTTGTTTAAATTTCATACATCAACTAGATAAAGGTTAAACCAACATCATTAATAGGATCCAATCAAGCAAGCGTAGCATAAGGGTTAATCATCATGACCATTGAAAACCCAAAGTGAATAAAAATGCGCAGAAAGCAGCTTACAGTGACAGCCCGAGAAATGTCTTCTGTAAACGTTGGGAGAATGCCAGTTGATACTGCAGCCAGTGCAAGGGCAAGCAGCATAAGCATTGAAAAGATCATTGGTCCTTTTGCACCTACATATAGTCTTCATAATTAAGTCCATGTTTGCAAAACAAGTTCAGAACCACCACAAAAGTAGTTTGTACGCTATAGTGCCATTTAGTCTTTGTTGGTATAGTACTGGAAGTGTAAATTTAAAAAGGACTCAAACTAGTTATGAACATAACTGACTCTCTCATCCACTGATTCTTGAACTATGCTGAACTTAGTTTGGCGATATCATAGAAAGGTTTGGAATTATCAAAAACCAAAGTAAAATTAAATGTTTAAGTGTCTTGCTAGATAACCAAATTTATTTCAGTGAGCTATTCAAGAAGAGACAGCTGACTAAGCCATCCTAGCCAGCCTGGCTTGCTCTGTGGAATCAACAGGATACATTTTGTTAAAGTGCAGTTTAAAGTTTTAACTATTAAGTGTGGAAGAGAAGCCTTGCTTAAGATTTCATCTCCTCTGACAATTCATTTCTTGAGCATGGAGATTAACTTGGGATAGCTTAGCCATGATGATACCTTGGTTGATCTGAGAAGCTAGGAATACAAAAACTTTTAAAGACCAGGTCACTAATGCTAAGGCTCTCATTAGATCTACTGATCTACTGCTTAAAAGTTGGAAATCCAAAGACAATGTTAAACATTTCACTTTCTTTTCTGTACCTTATAAATCTTGTGTTGTAAATTGTTGTGTGATGCCTGCTGGGCTGTAGCTTTTTGTTGCTGCCTTTTCTTACTGCTCATTTTCTTTCCATCATGTAGCTTTCAGTTAGTGAAATTAGTTTGGATAGCCCCTATCTATCTGTTGCCTTAAAAAATAATAAAACATAATTCAATTGTTAAAGCTGAATGTATAGTCCTTATCTATCTGTTGTCTGAATAGATAATACAACATATCAATCAGTTAATTTGTTGAAGCTGAATGTATAGTCCCTATTTATCTGCTACCTGAAAAGATAATAAAATATATCAATCATTTAATTGTTAAAGCTGATTGCAAAGTTAACTGTGCATGTCAACAAGGTAGTAACAAAAAAGGTAAGCAAATAAGGTCCAAAGGGAAGTCTTCTGCATGATAATTTTATGCAGAAGAAGAATAGAAATCATAGTTTATGCAATTAGAACTAAGAAAGATAAATAACTACCTGAGAGATGAATATATGAAAGAAGGTAAACCAGCATAAGACAAACAATTGCTGAAACAAATACAGCAACTATGACATTGCCAAGCCAGTCAGGTCTGCTACCTGGGTTCCTGCATGTCAATCATAAGACAATTAAAATGTTTATAAGAGTGAGAGAAGATTCAAAAAGTATATAACAAAGAAGTGTTCCAGTGTTATTATAATTAATTCACAATAGAAAGAAAAGGAATCCAAGAGACAGATATCCAGTTGAAACCAAGGAATTCAATTGTGTACCAAACATAGATAACACCATAGCCAGACCGGTATAGGTCAGATCCATGCTGACATACCAACACACTATAATTCTTTTAAAGAAAATACTCCTAAAGATAGGGATGTTGAAATTTTACCTTTCTGACCGGACAATGATTCCAACTAATATGCCAACCAATCGAATCATCATCCCAGAAGAGAACAGAATAGGCATTGCTAAACCCAAAATCAGTGTCAAAATTTTGAGCTGCTTTGGTGATCGTATTGGGGATAATGTTGCTTCCATCAAACCATCTAAGAAAACAAAGACTATGTAAATACAGTGAATAATATAAGTTTACGGGGCTTAAGAGTTCTTAGACTTACAAGCAAAAGCTGGTGAAACTAACCAAACAAGGGCCACAAAGGAGGACCCAACCTTGTAGAAGTTGCCAATTATAAGAAGTATTAGCCACTGAATAAAACCAGCTTTGAAAAGCCACCTTTCAGTCTCCAACTTTATTAAATTTTCCAGAGTGTTGGATGCTACTGTAGTCACTCTTTTGGAAAAAGCGCATCTCAAATACCTACTGATGCAAAGAAAGCCCAGATGTTGACCAGTCAATGCCCCAAGTACTGCAGGTGCGCCGAATAAGCCAATAACTAACCATGGGTTTGCAATATATGGTACAGGTGAGGTGGAAATCAAGGGTATGAGAAAAGAAACCATTATTGATAAGCTTAGAGAACAAATCCACATGAGCAAAATGCTAAAACATGATAATCCAAATGTCATAGCACCATGATAACCACCCATAATAAGAGATGTTGTCCATATAAGAAGTGATTGCAATATCACTGAGTTATGCAGCATTGTTGCAAGTCGTTGCGAGTAGACAACCATGTATGTACCCTACAGAGTTTTCCAATTTAAGTATCAAAGTCAATTAGAAATATGAAAACTATGTAACCCCAAACACACCAATGTTCAAGATGATCAAATGTGACTTAATTTAAAACATTTTGGCATAAGAGATAAATATAAATTTTATATCAAAAATGAATTATCAATAAAAAGGTTTATAAATCTCATAAGAGACATACTTTTGTCATCTTTACCACACAGCAACTAGAATCAGAGCCTAATCATTTTGAATATAAGTTGAACTGGTGTTTACCCATTCTTAAACAAAGCTTCCAAAACAAATGTATTTATTGTGAAATCTCCATCTTGACTGTCATCAGAAGATCAACACTCAAGGAAAAATTCCTTCGAAGAAGCATTCACAAAGCATCCGCCAAGCATACCAAAAATACCCCTTGTCAATGATTATTCAGAACTTCAGATACTTTAAGAGATGCACATATGACAAATGTTCATAGAGTACAAGACCCTGAGTTTTTAAAAAGAGTGACAAGTGACAACTGTCTTTCTGAGTATTTCCAATTGACAGTTTAACTAAAAGTTTTCTTGGCTATACTAACAAAATAAGCTTTCATTTGATATACATCAAAAGACATCCCAAAACAAAATGTTAAAATGTTATCTAGTATATAGAGGACCTTTATTTTTCTTGGTTCACTAATATATGGAGGACTGGTAGGGAAGTGAGCCATTAATGAGAAACTGCAAGATCAACACTAAAAGGACCAATCAAATAGATCATTCTTTAGATAAATTAGGTTAAAGGCTGGAAAATCACTCAATGTGCATGAATTTACAGGAAGCTTTAAGTAATAATTTACCGTACCAGGATATCAAAAAAGATAGATTGGCTTTGAACAATGCCATCCTTTTTCACTTCCATTTTATTTTGGAGATTTGTTGACATAGCAGATTGAATTAGAAATGCCAGCATGTTTTCTCCCAGATGTTGAAGAGATCCTGGTTTCAAAAGCTTCAATTTGTCATTCTGCATAGATTGTTACAGAAAAATATCAGTAACTCATATTTGAATTGAAAAATATTACCCTAGACTATTGGTAAAAGATAAAAATGGTCCAATACACTAATCCTAATTACATGGACTACAGAGAAAGAAGGTCTATTATTTTTATAATCCTAGTACCAATTCTACTAACATAAGTTGTGATACCTTTTTTATGAACATAAAGTTTGGGATTAGACTCTAAATGCACAAGGTGCTTCAGCTCCTGTGTCAAATAATATAACTACATATTTGATAACTCCAATGGAAGTTCCACCAAGACTCCAATGCTTAAAAAATCTCAACATGGCATCAGAACTCAGTAATCCAAATGATATATTACATGAGCAAAGCCAATTGGCAATCACTGTGTCTGGATTGAAGATCAAAACTTGGGTCAAAGTTTAATATAAGCTATGTGAAATTAAAGAGGGGCTGTGCTGCAAGCCTGCAACAAGTGATGCAAACAAGTGAACCACCTTCTCATGATTACAAGTCAACCCTCAAAAAGTAAAGGAACATGATTGAATTACACATGAACATGTTAACCCTTAAAGGGTAAGGGGAAGATGATCAAACCACACACGCAAGAGGAAGAAGTTATGAAAGAAAATACATGTGTGAAACTGGAGTGAGGATTAGTCACACACTGCTAAGAGATAAAAGAGTCAGATTTCATATATGTGAGTTGACCCACTACATAGCAGGTTAAATTTTTAAATGGCATTAGTGTTCAACCACTTTGTATTGTAGCCCAGACCGATTTGACCTAAATATGAATATGTTAAGATAATGATTTCAAATACTAATCACACTTACTCTACAAAGTAATGACAGCATGATCAAATCAATTAGTTGCCAAAATAAATTGCAAAATGAAAAAGAAGAAGACAAAGTTCATTTGACAAGTTTGCTTGTGAAAATGCAATAATTGTATTCAATGAATAGCTGAAGTTCCTTTGTCGAAAAATTGAACCTTCTATCAGACCGACTATAAGTCAAGTGAAACATAAAAGGCAAGAATCGAAATAGCAATTATTTAATTGTTCAAATAATTGAACTATAAAACGACCTAAATACCGCAAATGCAACCACATGTTATCTTGTATGACATCAAATATCACGCTCCTAGTTTCATGGTAGGTAGTAAATGAAAAAAAAGAAAATCAAACCCAAGTAGAAATAACTGGTGCTGACATCTAGACTTTATATTGTATTAGTGACAATGGAGGCAACTATGATGTTACTTACCATTAGACCAACATATTTCCAGTGAAGTTGCATCTTACTCTGCAACTAGCAAGTCAAATTTATTTCATGACATGAACAAATATTAAAATCTCAGTTGGGTACCAATACCATTCAGCAACCAAACAAGTATGGTACATGTACCATACAATTTACAGTGGATCAATATGAGTTGGTATCGGCTGAACCACTACAAATAGAGTGAAAGAAAGAGAAGAGCAAGGTTCATCTTACCGGCCCGTACTAGTGTACCGACCGGCCAACGGTATGGTACATACCGCTTCATACCAACTTATCGTGACTAGTATTTAAAACCTTTGGTACGGCTACTTAGTCTCGGTACAAATCCTAACAACATTTGGTCTGCCATAATCAAAAGTAAATCTGAGATAACATTAATCATGTTACAAAAAGTCATGTTGTACTACACGAACTACATTATTTACTGTTACTACATTATTCGTAAATTCAATCATTTATGAATATTAATAATCCTTGCCAATATTGACTGAAAATATATCGCTGGAAGTTCTGGCCTGAAGGCTCAGTTTAAAAGTGATATAGGAGCTAATGCTCCCAAGGGTCTCTTGACTAAAGAATCCTGAGAAGAACTTCCTCTGAAGGAAACCAAAGAACAGAAGTCTCATGTTACGTGTGGTACATAATAGAGACACAAAAATCAAATCATGCTGTTAATCTAGTTGAATCTACTCTATGTTTCTTTTAAATCACAGTGATACAAAAACAAGCTTCACGTGTCAAACTCATAATAAGCAACTTCATAAGCATTATACATGTGACTTATACTGCAGCTCTCATGGATAGCCACATTATGTTTGTAAATGCTATCAACATCTAGAAGCTACCGTTCTAGAAAGTAATGATAATGTGTAGCAGACTGACTATCATGAGTAATAAGCAAATTATACAACAGGTACAGACTACAGAGTCTACAGACAAGGATCTTTAGCTAGCTCTGACATATAAAAAGTCACCCTATGCATATTTCAAAAATTAACATCATAGAAGTTAATTGACAAATGCACATGCTATACCACTAAAATGGTAATAAACATTCTGTTTACAGGACTGCAGACCAAGATTTTGAGGACCAAGAAACATACCTTTGTATGGTAAATAGCAGTAGCATCCGTATATGCAAAATCAAGTCCAGAAAGACCGCCAACTTCTTCATACACCTGAAAGTCCGTAGCAGATTGTATTGCACCAGAATGAAAGAGATCCTGCAGATCAACAACTTGAACTCAAATTATAAAAAAATGCAACTGCAAGATGATAACGTGCATGAAAGAAACACTCAGACTAGGTAAAGCAAAAACAACAAAAGGGCAGTTAATATATATGCCTAGAGAATATATATCATAAAGCATCACATCTTTCATGTGAACTATTATCGTCTGTTTATCATGGTAGCTTCTATTCTATTTATTCAAGGTTCTTATGTGCAGTGTTAGAACATTCCTATGGAAGTTTTGTTACTTCCACACCTGTCAATTTGCATGACCTGAAATATCAAATACTATGTTAAATTGAATAACAAACATGCTTCTATTTAAAGTTCAAAACCAGTCATCTTGTCGGTACGGCCTGGTATTTGCTGGTTTGAGTGTGAATTAGTACACAGACAGCCAGTCTTCGCCTGACTTAAGTTCAAAACCGTCAATCATAGTCACATTACCAAGCATACCACCCTAATTAATAATTAAAACCAGGTGCACCCAATGGTAAGCCTACCACCTGGTAACCTATCATTTTCTATTTTTTTTACAGTTTTTTTATAATTCATGTGCTCTCTCTTTCCCCTCCCATTGTCTCCCGGATGCAATTTGGATTTCAAAGTCAGATCATTCAATTCATTAAAGCAATCCAACTTCTCAAATTTTCCCAATTGACCTATCATGGTGATATCAAAGTGAAAGAAAATTGTGTAATTTTAACGTAGAACAAGAGATCAGGTGCAGAAAAGAAAGAAGATAAAATGATGATGACATATTTACAATTCAGCAAAAACAAAATCCTGACCTGTGCAATAACTAGACCAGATGGGTACTTTGAGACCTTGGCATAAGTTTCAATAGCCCATGGCACTGAACCACCCTGTAGATGAATACAGGTTTCATTCAGTAAACAACTGAACAGATAACAAGCTACAAAGGAGATTGGAGAGGAATAACCCTAGACGCTGAGTAGAAGAGGAACAAAGAAATAAAATGAAGCAATAGAAGCTTAAATCCATATATATCAGCTAAGAAAAGGAATCATATTCTATTCAATAACAGCACAATAAGAGTCATTGTGTGTACAAACCTGAAAAACAATGGATTTTCCACCAATCCCCATAGCTTCCAGATCTACTACAAATCTAATGGTGCTCCTCCATGGATGCTGAAAGAATAATACATAGATCTTATTATGAAGGACTAATAAACTTTCTCTTAAAGAAAAGAAAAGTAATTTTATTAAAATGTTCACCTTTCACGAAAACATCAAGCATAAGATTATTCAGCTTCACAAGTTTTCTTCAGTAACAAAATTTTATTTTGCTTGTAAAGAGTTACTCATGCATGCCAATGGCCTTTTGGTGAAACATAAAGCAACAAGAAGGCTAGAATTCAGATTATAAAATTTTAAAATCAGGAATAGACCATAGAAAAATATTAACGATGTCTTGCGGCTGCACTTGCTCAAGGATTGCATGCTGCAACAAGATCAAGTCAGCATGCATCTTTCCAGTGATTGTAGCAGTAAGAATATGACACCACTTCATTAGTCTAGCACTAAAGCCCATGCTGATTCATGCCAACAACAGATACATATATCAAAACCAAACATTGGGCTATAATTTATTTGCTAAACAGAAAAGAGAGTAGAGTGGAATGAGAGTAGCCCAAAGCAGATATTAATGATGTTTTATAGGTGCACTATATAAGGGATTCCATGTTGCAATCATTCCAGACTGTTCATGCAGGCATGTACTTTGCCGCTAAAACTTGGCTTCGTGCGGTACCAACGGCATGCAACCAATAATTTGACATAGAGCCCTATGCCTAACCAAAGTCAGTAAGGATCAGAAACGTAAAGGCCTTCACGTTTAGTAGGAATATATTTTATAGGAAAGAAAAAGAAACTTCTATTTTACATACCAATGTTATAGAGTTAAAGATCAATGTGTTGTTGCAGATAGAACACATACATAAACCAACGCCTGGCTGAGCACCTTGTAGTTTACTTCGTACCATACATCAATCAACACTTAGAAATTAGAATCCTGAATCTTTTTCACCTAAGGACATTGTAGTGTAAAGATCACTTACTTTACAGATCTCTGTTGTTATTAATTGATGTTAGTAATGCAACTGTCCTATAAAATGGTTTATTAAACTACTTTAGTTTAAGCATTCTCTACATAATTTTTCCATTTAATTTGGAAAATCAAATTTTAACTACAAAAATATAAATAAGTATTATAATTGCATACATCGCTGAAACGAGTTAGTGTCATAATTTATTAATTAACCCAATTTATTATGCACATCTTCTCTATTTTTAGCATAGGTGAATATAAGAAAAAGAAAGTCAACTGTGTTCTCATTTTCCAAGGAAATGCTACTCAGATGAAAATGCTGTACTCCACTTTACTAACCGAAATTTATTTTCCGCAATTTTCTTCCACGACATCACTCACTATATGTACAATATCTCTCATAATATTTGATTTATCTAAGGACTATCTGAGGAGGCTGATGGTTCCTTATCACCAAGATATTCATCACTTATAAGCCAGGTTTAAATTTTAAAAAAATGGAGGAATTTGTTCATGGAAACCCAAAAAAGAACCACTTGCAAAGGAACAAACAATGACAATATTACATCATGTTCCACTTCTTTTGAATGAGATCCCTAATCCAGATATATAATGAAAATAATTGCTTAAACCAAATAAAGCTCTCTCCTAACCTGTGTTATAAAGCTGTGAGCACCATTAAGGCCCTCTTCCTCTCCAGTATTAAAAAGAAAAATGACACCATTCTTAAATCCATGAGCCCATTGAGCAATTCCTCGAGCAAGTTCTAACATAACTCCCACACATGAGCTGCAGTCACCAGCTCCTTGCCTGGAAAAAGAAAAGAAATAATCCTTCTATTGGAAAAATATAGCAAATGATATTAATCTACATATTCAAATTCTGGAAATAAGACAATCATTTTCTTTGTGGTGTACCTTTTACATTATTAAACAATCTTATGATATTGCAAGAGAAATCCTCCCTGGTCGGCAAGTAACTAATGTGACTTATCATAGTGCTGACATGAAGAGTTAGAACTAAATTGTTATAAGTTGCATTGCATGAACTACTACTCATATGTTATAGGTAATTAGGTACATCCTTTGTTCATTTTGCAGAGATCACAAAGAATGAAAATTCTAGTGTTTGTATATCTCAGTAGTTTGTTGCTATCTCATTAGTTTGTTTCTTCTATTGCTTGATAACATGCCATGATAGGTTATACTGTTATAGAACTAAATAGTATCATAAAAACACAGATAAAAAGCTTACGATGAGAAAACTGTGTCAATGTGTGAGGAAACCAGAATAACATTTTCTTCTGCTTCAGGCAGGTACTTAGGCAAGATTCTCAAGACAACGTGCTTCAGATCTGAATATACAAGTGTTTTCCCCTTGAAGAGACCTTTGGAGAGATTATTTGCGGCAGTCTCCGCACGGAAGAGATCCACCTGAACATCAACCTCCCAATGAGCTGTCTTCTGAATCTTCTCTGCTGCTGCAAAAACATACTATTGGAGAAGAATATCATAAAGCCCTACCATCAACACATGGCTAAATGACAGACAGATATGCAGAAATGAAGGAAGATAGGCAGCATATGAAGTCATAACCATATCATTGTAATTCTTTATAAGTTTAATGCAATGATGACGACATCAAGGAGTCATTACATAATTAAACAATTAAAAACCCCAAAATAAGTAATATAGAAGTGCCTGTATTGATTTCCAGTACAAACCATGATTAGCAAATACAAGCATGACCTTTAAATTATGGCGTTTTAATACACTCCCTTAACTGCTGCATAACCATCACTCCCCTGATTGCTGTGCCTTGCTGGACCTCTGCCATCCCGCCAACCACCTGCCACCATCACTGGTGTGAACCCCCAGGTGGTAAAACGAAACAGATGAGAGAGTGAGTGCTGGCCAACCAGTGGAACAACAGAAACCAAAGTTTAGGTTCAATTTTGGTTCATCTTAGTCCTAATATCAGTTTATATTTTCGTTCCAGTTCTGATGTCCAAAAGAATGAACCCGAGATGACACCTGGACTGAGCCAACTGAATAGGGCCCTGCCCGAATAGACACCTAAATAGAGCCATACCGAATAGAGCCATCCTTATGTTCACACCAAATGATCAATCCCATACTATGAACATAGAAATAAGAAATATCAACAGTCTTGTCTTAAAAATCATAGATCTCCCTGTACATGTCTTTTTGTTTCATATTACTTAGTAATGTTCAGGTTTCCACTCTACATACTACTTGTCCAACATCTCCGATCACAGTCCATGAGACATTTGACAGACATGTCTACCTGATCAAGATTGGTTCGTCACTTTCTTTAATAATGTTGCTCTAAATAAGTACAACATCTAAGTTTATTTCATAAGCTTGCAACTTCTTAGCTTCTACCATGGAGGCCCCTCCAAACAATATCCACAGCTTCTTATTAATCAACCATTAGCAAAAATCCACATGTGTACTTGTGTAGTACTTGGATGAGCCTCTAAGATACTATGCTGTTTCATGACCATCGAGCAAGACAACAATGACATTGCTCAACAATTGGCCTTTGATGCCATCACAAGCCAGGAAAACAAAGGTCCACAACATTCCATACTTCATAGTTCATAAGTATGAACATGGAAAACCTCAAGCGCTCCAACACAAACCAAGCTTAGCAGGATGCAGGTCAAGAATCATTGACATGGTTTGATTAGCCTCCCTTCTCATTTTAGTTGTTAAACGACCTTAAACAGAACAAAAATTGACCTAGCCAGTAAGTGTTACACAGTAAGTGTCATTTGTTCGACAAATTTGACTTTATAATTGTTGATTTTTTTCATGGAGTTTATCATAAAATTTTTGGTACTTTTAAAGAAGTATGATTAAGTTAGAAATGGGAGGTGATCCCATTAACTTAATCTTGGGGCAATTGGGCCCCTGAAAGACACAAATTGGGCCGAATGGATCAGCCCATTCGGACCCAGAACTTTGGCCAGCGGTGGCACCGCCTGGGTGGGCGGTGGCACCGCCCGAGCTCAGTTTCCGAGCTCTGGCTGGGCGGTGCAACCGCCCCTGTCAGGAGGTTGAACCGCCTGAGCTCGGTCTCCGAGCTCTGGCTGGGCGGTGCAACCGCCCCTGACAGGCGGTTGAACCGCCTGAGCTCAGTCTTCGAGCTCTGGCAGGAGGTGCAACTGCCCCTGTCAGGAGGTTGAACCGCCCAGGGCTCAGTCTTCGAGCTCTGCCAGGCGGTGCAACCGCCGCAGTCAGGCGGTGCAACCGCCTGATCCCGGAATTCCGGGATTTGATCGTTTTGAGCTCCAAATTTGAACTGGGTTGGGGCCTATAAATACCCCACCCATTCAGCACTGAAAGGCAAGAGACACACACCGAATTTTTGATCTTTTTTGTGATTTCAATGAAGTATACTTTGAATATGTCAATATACGAGAAAAAATTTTCATGCATGGGTAGCATCCTATGCTATAGTGATTCTTACATTGCTATAATCTGATCAAGCAATGTTTTATAATGCATCAAGTAATGAATCATTCCTCTGCTTATCAGGTTACTTTCTTTGGATACACAAAAGAAAAAGAAAACAGAGAAAAAAGTCTAGGTTTATCATGGCAAATGTTAAGTCTCACTTTTTTCTTGTCAAATCCAGCTACAACTTGAGCTTAAGATAATTCTGTGGAAGATATAGTGAATCATCCTTTGTTTAGTGAAACATGATTGGTTTCACAGACAATTTTTTATCACCATATTCTGAAGCAAAATAGTTGCACAAAACACGTGCATACATTTTCATTCATGAAAGAGCTAACAATGTTATGATATTGAAAGAAAGAAATCAACATTGCTAAACATCAATTTCGTGTTCCTAGGCTTCCACTATACAAACCTATAAGCCGTCATGACACTGATAGATGGACAAATGAAGAATATAAATCCAGCAAACACCATACACATACATTGTTTCATTCACAGGAAAAAAAAAGTTTGATTTTGCAAACTCCACATTTCAAATATTCACATATTTGCTTGTCGCTGTTCCATCAGCACAGAAAGTAAAAGAAAAAAAAACTACTATTGGACCACCCATTTTACATAAAGCACAAAGTCATTGAATTTAATCGAACCAAAAAATGTCAAATCAACATTACTGACATAATCTTACAAGTTACTATTCCTATAATACTGTCTAAGACAGCATTTTGTTAGAAGACATCATGAGTTGTGCAAATTAACACTTCGCTACAATATCAAATCAAAGATGTAACCAACTGTCGAGAACATATGAGAAAAGAACCTGCACTGCAAGCTCAAGAGCGTCTGAACCGACGGGATGAGGACCCAATTTGGTCAAATACTTGACATGCTCCAAAGCCGACACTTCAGAGAAACCACGCTTGCCTGCTTGCTCAGCATCGAGAGGCAAAGGTAGACTCTCGAATTGAAAATGGTAAACAGCCCAAGAGCTATTCAGGAAGAGCACAAACAAGGCCACCCATAGAACAGCTGATCTTGCAGGTTTCCCACCTTGTTCTGTGGGACGCAGTGTTTCATCAGAAGCAGGTGGCTCAGAAGCCTCAGTTATCCGCGGCATCCTACAGGTTTATATAAAACAAGGAATCAGCAACATGCCAGAAACATCATCTGAAACACATCAGGAGGCTATTAATTCCAATTTCTAGTTATTAGCCAAAAAAAAACTCTTTTCTTCACGCAATCAATGAGACAAATTTTAGGGTTTCTGAAGCAAAGATTAAAGATCGAGAGACGCGGAAGATGTTAAGACCAAAAAGATCCGAAGAAAAAGAAACAATCGAGTACACCAAAACGCTCGCGAGAGACGATGGGAAGGAAAGATTACTCACAGGAGCGGCTTGGGTATGATCGGCGAGACCAAGATGGAATCAGAGCGGAAGAACACGAGGGTGCCTGTGATGCCCGTTGGTCAACGCGGTCAGGCCTTCGGATCCTGTCCAACCCTTACAATATCTATTATCCTACACTGGCGGCCACGGACGGTTTGATGCGGGTTATACGATCGGAATACTCGGTCTCAGTTAAACAAGGATAAGCACGTGTCATGCACGTGACAGATCCTCCCTCCTCCATACAATTGTATACTGAATACAATCCAATTCCTTTGGAAAAGCCAAAAAATGAAATACCATAAATTGTTCTTATTAAATTATAATAAATATTACGAAAAAAATATTAATTCTAAAAATTATTCAATCAATATTTTAAAGATAGTCAATATTCATCAAAATCAAATCAGAATTTTTAGATAAGTAATCAACTAATGGGTAAACCTACGAAAACCATACTTCGAAAACATTATCACAAATATAAAATTATATAGTAAACATATGTAATGTTAGAAAAAAAATATTAATCCAATGCTACAAATATGAAATACCAAATATTTCTATTTTTTTTTGTATGCAATTGTTATATTATATTAAATTAGAAGACATATTCAGTGAATAAAGTTGTGTATTGACTGAAAAAAAAAGTGAATATTGAACTAAAAAACAGATTTAGAAGAGTCTTAGATATGATATATTAGGTCAAAATCTTGATATCATAAATTATGTTTCCTACCACTAAAATAATCACCTTGATTATAATATCGAAAAGCGACTTGCATAAAATTATTTTCATGATATCTAATATCGATAAATAATATCTCATATCGAATCATTACTATAGAAGTCCTAATCATGTTGATCTACATCTAATTTTATATTCATATTAAATTTAAACCATAATATGCTTCTCCAAAAAGTGGTAGGATACAAACATAGCATAAAATATGAACAAGTAGGAGATGAACATGAGAATGTATTCCCCCCCATCATCAGCAACCCTACAACAAATGCACAAGGCACTTCATGGCTTCCCTCTCTTTTCCTTTTTACTTTCCCTTTCACTTTTCTTGTGCAAAGGCCACCATCAGTAGGGACTACTACATCATCTGGTGTTTGGCTCCCTCCTCCTCTTGTTGTTCTCCAGTGGGCACTAGCTTTTCCTCCCTACTTGATGATTGATGGTGATATCTACTTCATGTCCAAGTTAACCACAAAGATTTGTTGCAGAGCTTCAAGATTTCAAGCATCCATGGAAAGCTAATAATTACTGTTGTTAATCAAAAGAGACAAATTTAGTGCATTGGAATATTCCCCAAAGCACTCATCTTTAAGCATAATATTATATTATCATTGGAGAGAACATAGCACTCTAATTCAAATTAAAAAAAATTAAGCAATGAAGATGAAATTTGATTTTATAATATATATTTCATATATATAAATATTAAATAATTGGTTTTGATAATTATCTGATAAAGTTAATATCTGGATATGAAATTTTAAGCTCACACACCACTTAATAATGGAAATATATTATTATCATAAATGGTTAGACCCTAAAGCTGTAGTGCACTTTCAAGACCAAAGAGCTACTCATCATGAAAGCCAATCATGGAAAAGCTAGTGCGAGTAACATGAAGACCGTCTTTGACGAGCTTGCACAAACCTGCTGTTTCCCAGCTGCATAGGGAAGGAAGAAGAGCTCTCCCAAAGCACGTACATTAGATAATTCACCACTACCAACATAAACTATATTCTAAGTTGGTGGCATGTATACATCACCGGAAACCCCCTCCTCCCTCCTCCTCCATCGGATGCATTTCTGTGGGTGAAGATGCCAGAGAAGAAGATGATATCTGCATCAGCAGGAAGTCACTACAAAAGAGGAGATGCAATTTCTTAAGGCTCTCATATCATCGATCCATCAACGTCCAGCCGTTTCACGATCTCTCCTCCGTGGCTTGCTGTCCCACCACCAAATGATGCCACCACAATCGGAAGACGGTGAGCGGTGCATGGTTTTGCCCACACACGCAGCTGTCCAGGAAATGGACGTCAAAAGGTGCAGCAGCATGAGGGAGGCTGCGTCCGAAGCAGTGTGCTCCGAGGTTGTTTCCAAGGCAGGAGAGTAAAGGAGTCGGTAATGTAAACGTCACTGGTATCAAAATATGCCCTTCTCATGTCTGCTTCCCTGTGGACAAACGACACCAAAGCTGTATGGAGGAATGCAACGCACGGGTGTGCTATTTTTTTAGTTTATCTTGTTTCCATGATTTGAATTTTAGTTTCGAGACAAGTGGAGGTGAGATAAAACCAAAGCAGCTTATAATGATTCATCTCAGTTGCTGCATCTGTGTTTGTCACATCTATCTCTGATCCAATATGGTTTGTCATCAACAACAACAACAGATGTATGAGAAGAAGAAGACGAAGAGGATGTAGAACTTGAAGGAAGATTGCTGGAGAGGAGTCTAATTCCTGAGTCTCTCATCTTCCCCACCACCACACACACTTTCCTTTTTCTTTTTCTTTTCTTTCTCCAATCACACACACACACATTTCTTGTGTTGTTGTCTCTCTCTCTCTCTCTCTCTCTCTTAGCCCATGGGAAGCTCCCATAAAACCAGCAGTCCGGAACCGACGACCACAGTTTTCTTCCTCTTGCTCGTACAGTAGCAGGCCCAACCTGCAGTTCTCTGTACCTTACTCAGCTTCCGTAGACATCCATGCAAAGTAACAGATAAGAACTGACCTGGAATCACTTTTCTCTCTCTCTCTCTTTCTTCTGTCATCCATGTCTCCATCTTAAAGGATATCCGACCTGCAATTCCTTGTACCGTCTCAACTTTTGTGGCCATTCATGCAAAGGGAGGGAGGAGAACAAGCTGGTATGAAGTGGAAGATCAAAGTTGTCATGGAGATCCAATGACACAGACCAAAGGTCAGATATTACATCGATCCAACGGAAGAAGAAGAAGCACCAAACCAAGTCATCATCAGAACACAAAAAAAGAAGCTAATTTTCAAGACGAAAGAACATATGGAGGTGAATCCATATGTACTACAAGAAACAAAAAAATTCCTCTCGGTTTCTCTCTTTGCTTGACGAAAAAGGTGGAGTATAGCGAGAAGGGATCAGCGGTGGTGAAGGGGCGGTCAGTCTTCGAAGCCGGTGATCTGCCACACGGCGTTGCGAACCCGGCTCAGGTCCCGGCCCTTGAGGGTCCGCCCGATCCCCTCGTGGACCGACATCGACGCCGTCCGGCTCCGCCACAGCAGCTCGTGCGGTGGGACCATCCGCCGGCCGTCCAGCTCGTCGCCGTCGACTGCCTCCTCCTCCTCCTCCTCCTCCCAGAAACCGCTGCTGTTCTTGCCGTGGCTGTTGGCGCAGTTGCCGAGGATCTTGGACCAATCGGGTATGTTCACCGGCAGGGAGGCGGGGGGGACGCGGTCTCCCCTCTGGCCGTCGGCCTTCCTGCCACGGGCGGACTGGCGGAAGGAGGGGATCGCCCGGCCGCGGGGCTCGGCCTGGCGGGAGGCCGGCTCGACGGGGCATCCCCAGACGTCCGACTCGGTGAACTCGTCCGAGTCATGGAAACCGGTGCCCGCCGACTCGGAAAAGAGGCGGTGCGCCGCGTGCTTGGTGGCGTGGCGGTGGCTTCTCCCTGCCATTCTTCTCCTTCCCTGTGCTCCCCAAGTAAAAGAGAAGACCGACTCGCTCGCGACTTCACGAACTCTGACCGGGAAAGCGGATCAAAAACTACGAGGACGCGGCTTCGCTCCGTGTCGGAGGGGTGGGTTGGTGGGGAGGGGTTTATAGGAAAGGAGGGGAGGGGTAATGGATAAGCCTCTTCTGCGATTTCCCTATTCTGCCCCTCCTCACGGTACTTATCCACGGGATTGCCCCAAGAGTCGTACGTGTGAATTATTGGATGCTTCGGCGCTATAAAGGAATAATATTTCAATACTTGTTTATTTTCTATCTAAATAATTACTAGTAGCAAAATGGGATTCGGTACGAAATCGAGATGAGTATTAGAAGACTACTTGAAAATTAGTATTTTTTAGAGGAGTATTTTACATAAAAGCCAATGCAAAGTCGGTCATATTACAAATGACTAAGATTATTTCGAAACATATGTTTTGTTAAAGTGTATATTATCGATCCTTCGATCATCTTTTCTATCATTACTTGTCATCTATCCTTTTAGTGTTTTTCCTTAATATTTTTTTTTACCATTCTCTCGTATTGTTTTATATAAATCTCTCTCATAATCACTCTTCTTTTTTTGTTAAATTTACTTATCACTTTCTTTCGTAATCATTTTTTTTCTTTAATCACAACATTTTTCATCTGTCCATCTGTTAGTAGATTTATATTTTTTTATCTTATGATCATCGTAATTCATGAATTCATTCTATAGCAAACCAGTATTTCATTCTATTAGGATAATATTAAATAGCTTTATGGAATCAATGTCATGATCATATAAATGACAAGAGAAGGATATATCGAAGATGAACTTAATAAGAAAGTAAGTCGATCGGTTTCAAACAATCATTTTCGATTCACATAAAAAAGCAGAATCAATGCCAAATTAGATGATCATTGATTAAGATTAACTATCTTATATAATATTTTTTATTAATATTCCAACTTCGATGCAGTGGCATAGATATATAAATTAGAAATTTTACAATAGTATAATAATACAACTAGAAATATAATGGATGATTTTCCTATAAAATATATATATATATATTGGGTATTTTTCAATCTATATCTCCCAGTTTATTTTTTCTCATATAGTATCCTTAATTAGAAAATTCTAAATTATCCTTCAATTTTTTTTTCATCTGTTACAATATTTTTAGTCTATTATAATATAAAATCCTACTTGAAAATATTACAAATGATCTAATAACTTCAATCAAACTAATTATAATATATAAAAAATATAATATTCTGATAATTTATAAGTAATGACAACCGAGAAGTATGATATAATATCACTTATATTTTTTAAATATTTTAATAAAGTAATATGAATATTATTGAAAAGTACTATAAATGAATCAAATGTAAATCCTATAATAGTTAAAAATTGATATAAAAAAATATGGGCAATAATTTTTTATAGAAAAAATCTTAAGAGATATATATTTTTTTTAAAATTAGATATTTTGTTTAAAAAAATAAAAGAGATGTACCTTTTGAAAATACTCAAAATATGAATGTATTTTAAAAAATCGCCCAAATATAAATATAATTATAATATCATAAAAATGTGAGAAGTGCTGAAACAGCAACCTGTGGGCTTAGGAAACCCGACGCGATATGAGCCGTCGGATACGAGGGATAACCGGATCGGACGGCGCAGCGGAGGATGAGGTGGCATTCGGAAAATGACAAGCGGAGAAAAGAAGGAAGGGCAGTTCCGGTAATTCGACTCGGAGGTCCTTATCGTTACGCGAGAGGAAGTTTGGGGGCCCGCCGGCATTTGTCGCGCAGCGGGAAAGGACCGAGGCGGGCCCCGCAGCGTTAATGACAGCTGCGCAGCGCAGCGCAGCTCGACGCGCCGCGTGGCCCTCGCGGGTAAGAACGACACCTGTCGCGCGAAGAGCCGCGGGAGGCAGGCGGGGCCCCGAGTCACGTGGACGGGTCGGTGAGACCGGAGGCAGATGCGCGCGACGACGGAAAATAGTAGAATTCTTTTACTACCCTTCCGTCCCTCTACTCGCCTCGTCATCGAAGCGATAAGCGGGTCCCACATAAACCTCGGTCGAGCCAAAGCAGAGTCGACGAGGTACGAACGACGTGGTAAGATCTGAATGGTGGATGTATTTTTCCTTTTTATTTTTGAATTTATACTTTGAGTTTGTCAATCATAACGGCGGTTTGTTCTTCTTACGTCAAAAGGAACGAACGGAGAGTCTGGTGATCGCTAATCGCGAACACATAAACGTGACAAAGATGGGCGGCTTATACATATACATCTGTATATATATGCAATAATATGAGAATAAGAAATTATCTTATGTTATACGTGTACGGCGGTTAACTTTCGGCTCACTGATATCAATGATGTCCGTGTTGGAACTTGTGATGGAAGGCATATGTCAGCACATGAGGATGGAGAGAAGAACAAAGTTGACTGTTCTCGATCGCGTAGCGTCGACTGTGGCACGCTGTCAAACGAAAGGAGGATGCCGGTGCTGCAATATATCTTGTATCAGATCATTGGTGTCGGTGCAGAAATTAATAATATTTTTTTATTTGAAAATAGAGAGAGAGGGAGAGTGGTGGGTTTGAGGAGTAGATGGATAGCCGTGCGGTGGTGGTCGTGGTGGTGGTGGTGGTGGTTGGTATTCCCTTTGGGCATAGCATGAGGCCGGTTTGATGTTAGGTAGAACGTGAAGATTTGACGAGATGGGCATATGACACTCAAATAGAGAATCGGGTGAAGAAGCACCTTTTTTTAAAGTAATTTTTAATTAATAAAATTTTATTTAAAAAAAAATAGTGAGGTCAATGAAAATTTGATTAAATAATGACGTATCGTGAAGATCTTATCCTTAATAGATTAAATTGTATCTTCATCACTTATTATATATCAAAAATAAAGAAAAAAAAAATCATATACGAAAGAATTTTTGTTTAGATTCATAAGAAAGCGTGTATAAGTGACTTTGTCCAGCATTAATTAATTAAAATGCGAAAGGAGGAAGGAAGAAGACGGAAGACACTGTCGCAGAGGAAGAAGAGAGAGAGAGATCGTTTGAGGTATGCATCTATGGCCATCTTTACGGATCCGGGACTCGTTCAAGCAAGCCTACCTCGACAAGATCGAGCGCAACCTCCACCGCATGCAGCAGCACAAGCAGCGGCTGCGAGGGGAGCGATCCGGTGATCCCCTCCTCGCCAACAGCTCCTCCGATGGCGACGCCGGGAGCAGCTCCTCCAAAGACCGGCAGCAGCACGAGACACTTTCGCCTCTGCGTTCCAAGATCCTTGGGGCGCTGCGCTTCTGCAGCGACATCCTATTCGTTCTGTCCTGCTGTTGCTGTTGCTTCTGCTGTGGAGGTACCAAAAACCTCTGTCTTTGCTCTTCTTGATGGTAGAATTCCTAATTAACAGTCCAAAGACAACCTCTTTGCTCTTCTCGCATGCTCTTTGGGTATGATTGCAACATCGTAGCGCAATCTTACATTTCTATACGCATCTGGTACTGTAGAGAATATATCCGTCGTGAGCTATATGCCATAAGGATTAGAATGACTATGGGGATTATGCCGGAATTTGCTTTTGGCGTATTGACCTAAATGGATTATACGGTCATAAGAGTTTCAGATGATTCGATGATTTTATGTTCCCTAAACTAGAACGCCATTGTTCAGGAGATTAATTTAGAGAACTGTAAGGGCTTGATTTCTTTGATCAGTGAGGGGCAAATAATGATTTTGCTTCATCTTTTCTTAGACCAGCTCAGTAGAGAATTGTTCTTATTATTGTCTAGCTTCTGGTGGTGGTCTAATGTTGTCTTTTCGGCACATCGAGCAATCCCATAAGCAATTAGAAGGGGTGGAACCTCTCATACTTTTAGGATTCTTTTCCTTGAAAAACAGGCACTTCTTGCTTTAGGTTATTAGCTTTGAATTGCTCCCCCCTGCAAATTCTACCTTTAGGTAGTTTCAATCTTGATCACAGTTCATTCCAAGGTTCGCAATATCGTATCGTACCGGAGTTTCGACCTGTGCTCGGTACGGTACGGTATGGGTGTACCGAGCGGTACACCCAGGTGTACCAAGCGCTGTAACAGTACTACAGTACAAATAGTGCACTGTTACAGTGCTACAGTGCACTACTTGTGCTGCTACAGTGCACTGTAGTACTGTACCGGTCGTACCGCCCGGTACCGGGCGGTCTGCGTACCGGTAATCTATCGAACCGGTACATACCGCCCGTACCGGGCGGTACACATCGAAACGATAGACCTTGGTTCATTCTCAATGCTCAGATTGAAATGTTTTTAGGTGGCTAACGATAAGACCATCATTCCCCGTGTAATCTTTTTACACTCGGAGCAAGGTGTTACCTCTTTGTTTTGAAGCAGTAACTATTCTTTTTTCTGAATTTATCATCAGAGACAGAAAAGAAAATGTAATGAACATATTTCAAGAAACAACTTCACCAAGTTTATGCTCAAGTTGAGGATGTCATTCTTGATCTAGATGCAAGCTTGTCTTTGGTCATCCTCTTTCTTGATGTGCTAGAAGTGGATCCTTTCAGACAAATGTGCTTGTTTATCTTTCGGTAATTTTATAAAATCTCTTCAATTGAATATTCCCCAAACGCTATCTTCAAAATGGAGTTCTTCCATAGATGAATTCAATCTTTTTTATGCATGGCAATGATGTTCTAAAGTGAAGATTGCTGTCTATGCCCTTTCATGGCACAAGGGCATATGTGGATACTGTTTTGGCATGATAAGGTCTGATTTGGCAGCACATTCAGCCAGCACAGACCAAAATCTGGTCTAGCCATATGTGTAGCACATCTGGCTCAAGTACTGATGCCTTTCTGTAGTGTGTTTTGACCTGGTTTCCATGTTGCAAGCTCCCTGCACTCCTGGGGTTAAAGTTATTAAATAATGTACACATCTGTTTAGACTTCAATGGTGTGGATTTCAGAATATTTTACGCCATCAATATGGTTGCAGTTAATAGGTTGAGCAAAAGATGCCATGTGTTTGTTTTGTGACATATAGGTAGACAAAAGGCATGCTGGTATATGCAAAAGATGATGGCTTTTAATCTTAGTATTCTGCAAAATACTAGCCATTAGCTGTTTCATATGACTAATTTAGCTTTACTGGTCCATATAATTAGTTCAGATGGAATGCCAAGCAGAAAATAGTGTGTACACTATGACAAAAATGTTTCTTTAGTAGTTGAAGCCTTTTTCCACCATGTTGTTTGCTGCACCCATAGTTTTCAATTGGAGTATCGAGAGTAAGGTAGTATTCTCAAAAGCTTTGTACTTGCTCCTGCGGCAGAGGAGCTATAGATATCTTGCTATTAGACTTAAGTCAAGACATTTCCTACCACTCCAACAAGTCCATGGTGATGTAATGGATCCTGTGCCATCGTGTGTATATTCAGACATGTGTCAGATTGTGATTTAGCAAGGATGCAAAGAATGGATGCATAGGTGAAAATGTTTATAGTTAAACTATGTAAAGATGGCTTTTGCAAAGTCTTAAACAAAAAAGTTTTCGCTTCTCTCACTTGATTCATGAAATCTAAAGTCAAAGAGTTTGATAAGTGTGCAAATCTAAAATCTATTAAATGTACTGGACATGATTCATAAGGGTGGATCTAAGAATCCGAGTCTGATTTGCTATTCTTCATAGACCATTCAAAAATATGCAGTTGAATTTTTTGTGTTTTGTATTCTTTTTTGCACCTTTGTCATAGGCCTTATAATCAATGATCTGATGTAAGGATGTGCAGCTTTGATTGATCAGTAAGAAAAACCCGGTTGTACCTTCAATTTCTGTGACCCTTGCATTCATGAACTTATGAACTTTCTATTGACTTTAGGTCATCTAAGTTGTTGACTAAGTATTGACCTTCTCCATCTTGGGTCTTATACGTCCATTCTTGGAATGCGACCTTAATCCCCATCTATGGCACCATACTATTTTGAGATTTGTTCTGATATCGTTTCTCTGGTGCATGTTTATTCCTAGTTATTCAGATTGCTTTTTGGGACCTTCAACTTACTTGTTATGCCTCATTCTCTTCCTTCTTTAGAGTTCAGCTACAAGTATACATCTGCATCTCTTACTGTAATTGTTTCACAGCTCTAAATAAGTGTTCTGCCTTTGAAATTTATCTGAATTCACTGAAACTTTGCTTTTGATTAACAGCTTGCATCGACGAGAAGGAGAACCAAACTCCACATTGATCTAAAAAGTCGGATGTCCGCTTTGGACTTCTATGCTTTACGCAGTCGATGCAATGCTATACTCATTTATAGTTTTGTAGAATGATTAATACTCAGAAGTTTCCTATTTTTCCTTGTAGTTTTAGATAAAATAGTGTTGTTCATAATTGTGTTTTTTTTCTGCTTGGTAGAGTTCGTGTTTATTGGGCATGAATTGACTAATATTTTTTCTTTAATTTTCTTAATGTTTAAGAATTGATTGGTTTCTTCATTCTGTTCCATATTTTGGTAGGAAATCAAGTGTTGGATCGTCATGCATATCGATATAAAATAACGATTATACATTTATTCTCCCAGTTGATCATAATATAGTCATTATCCATTCCTTGATATCATAGCGTCGCAGGGCCTCCGTGCATCACGGTGGAGGCTCGTGTTAACTGGACGAATCCGAATCCGAATCCGAATCCACCCTCACCCGTTTGAACACCAGACACGAGATCCCAAGTCCGCGAAGTCCACGCGACGCCCAATTAATTGGACGAGTCTCGCCCAATTAATTGCGTGAGGATAGCGCGTCTGCTATTCGGTAGGATTCCCCCCAAGTTACTGCAAGAAGCTGGCACGCTTGATATGACGGGTCGATCACATCGGACCGTTTGATGTAGATATTGGACCATGAAATTAGATGATTAGTTGGAGAGGATCCGTCATCGTTATCGCAATCATAAATCTCGAAGTTGTTAGCCAGTGCAGTCGATGACGGTACTCGGACGTCTCTCCCTACAAGAAGTTGCGCACCGAGGTCAGGTTCTCCGCCTTCCTCTCTGCCGTCATATCTCTCATCGCTTTCCCATGGCGGTGGCCTCCTCCTTGCCGCCGTCATCGCTTGCGCTCTCGCTAGTTTCTGTCGTCGTCCTCCTTTCGACTGCGGATCTCGCTTTCTCTTTGATTCCACCGTCAAGCTCGCCCTCGCCCTCGCCGGTTCCAGGAGGTCCGCTCCGATCGTCTCCCACACCCTCGCCGGACTCCCCTCCCTCGCCATCGCCATCGCCATCGCCGTCGCCCGAGAACCTTCTCTCTCTACTGGCGCCGGCGCTGCCGCCGGAGGTGCCTTCCCCCGCCCCGACCCCATCCGCGACGCCGTCGCCAGCACCGGTGCCGAGCCACGAGGAGATCCAGTCCGGGGAGGTCGCCGACCAAGCGGGTCGTGACGGAGAAGGGGGAGGGATGAGCGGGGAGAAGAAGGCGGGAATCGCAGTGGGGGTGGTACTCGGGGTGGCGGTGCTCGCGGGCGGTGCTGTGCTGTACAAGAAGCGGCAGGACAACATCCGGCGGTCCAGGTACGGCTACGCCACCCGCATGGAGATGCTTTGAGATTCACAAGCCAATCGATCGGTTGATGATAATGATGATGATCGCGAGGGATCTCGATCCACTAAATCACCAGCATTGATTCTATTGGATCGGATTCATCACAATCTTACTCTTCGATGTCTATACGCTTCTTCTCATGCTTTTGCTCTCTCGTTGTAGTGTTTGTCTTGGTTATACTTTTAGACTTAGATTGTTTTGAGCATCTTATCTATTAACCATATAATTGTTGGTAAAGATTGTATTCGAGATGAGGATTATACAGAGCATGAGACCTTCATATGATAAAAATCTACATAATTTAAAATATGATACCAACAATAAAGTATAACAAATTGAACTCATTCACACTAAATAACAGGCAAAAAAAAAAACTTAGTAGGTGAATAAAGAAAGATGGAGTTAGAGGAGCCACTGTAACTGTTTCACATTTCCTCCTGATGTGAATGATGAAGTCTTGGCATAGCCATGTTTGGTGGGTTCTATTTATCTGATTCATATCCATCAATATGTGATAACTGGTTGTCTCCATTATGAATAGGTAGCTTCATTTTAGGTCATTCAAAATCAAATTTAGTTGGGTGTGTGTTGCATCAGCCACACCCATACCAAAAACTATGCTACAAATCAGATCCATTAATAGCATTCTACAATTTGAAAGCAAATGGGTCAAAGAAGAACAAGTCTTGTGCATCCCTTTCGCATCTATGTAGTTTCTTATTAACATTTTATATGTTATGTGGCGATATGATTTAACTTCGATACTGAAGAACTTATGTTGTGCATAAGTAAGTCTTTAGAAATCCTTAATATAGAACCACAGTATATTTTCTTCAAAAGGTACCCTCAAAACTTGTGTTCTGATCAACTTAGAAACAATAATAAAATACTAGGGACATTTTATCTATCAAGCAATCTCATCCTTTTCGACCTCCCAGCAACATCTCAAAATAAAAAAAGTAAACTTTCATAATAAATTTTGCATGTAATAGATAATTATGTATGCATATTATTATAATTCATGATGTTTTCTTAAGTATAAATTGTTTACATATTGAAGATATGTTGATAACTTTTCAACATGTTTCTAATGGTTGAAGCACAATATCCTCTTTTTGTGCATATTATACAGTACTTGAATAAAAAGAGTAAAATGAAAAAAATATGTATCATCAAAGCAAAACTGTTTAATCCTCAAGAATCCCTTGACCACTGAATCCACGATGAGGAAGATTGAAGACAACAACACTCTGGTCTTCATTGTTGATATTCAAGATGACAAGAAGATGATAAAAGCAGCTGGGTAGAAGATGTCTGCAAAGAAAGTTAATACTCTGATCAGGTCAGTATGCTTTACTTTTCACAGCTACATGCTTTTATCATCTGATCCAACTCTCAATGACATTGGACCTATCTGTATCAGGCCTGATGGAACTAAGAAGGCTTATATTAGATTACCCTCGATGTTGCAAATAAAATCAGCATCATTTATTGATGAGATAAAATTTAGCTCTTCACTTGATGCCAGTTTCGAGGCTGTATTTTTCACAACCTATCATGGAATGTTCTCTTAATTTTTGTTGTGTTTGTTTTGAGATGATATAATGTTAGTCTGCCTCATTAGTATAGTTTTTAACTGACCATTTAGTTTTCTTCTATAGTTAATTTACTCCTCTGAACATTCTAGCAGAGTATGTTGTCAACCTAATGGTTGCTATCTATGTTGCTTCAACTAGGTTTAATATCCTGCCTTTTTGTTACTGTTGTGAATAGTAGCATAAGCTTTGGTGTTCCTCCACGGAGCATCTTCAATTGGAAGGGGTGGTGATGAGAAACTGAGCATCTCACACCATCAGACATCACTTATTTCTGAAGACACAGATTGGCCTCACCATTTCGATCATTAGACAGGCCTAAGCTTCTCTTGTGGGTATACACAGTGACCATCTTTCACATCTCTAGGGTCTATAGATCTGTGAGAGTGAGAAAGATGGAAAAGCCATTAGGGGTTCCTTCCTACAACAACGCAGAGCAGTTTTTTGTTGTTGTGAATTCGAAAGGTCTCTTCAATACACCTGGATAACTATATTGTGCTGGGATCTTTGGAGTTCTGTTTTTTCTTTCTTTATTTAAGGTACAATCTATATGTCTAAATTGATATGAGATCCTTGATCAAGTAAGGTTATGTTGTTATTTTTATTTTTCTGTATTTTTTTACTAGTTTTTGTCCTTTAAGGTAAAACTCTTTCTCAAGTTAAGAGATTGTGAATCTATTACGATTACGCTTCTTTAAATTCTTTGTTCCTTCTTAGTAGGTTTAAAATTCATAAATTGGTAGAAATTAGAAAGAGAACTCCAAGTTCAACAGCGAGTACGTGTTTTGCTGCAGAGAATGTTTTGGAGCAGGCAGAGAAATGATCCAGGAAATGCCACCGAGAAAATTGTTGTATAGTTATTGTAATGACACATGATTTATTCCTATCAATGCACTGAGTGTTTTTCTTTTGGTGTCTCGTAACATGCTTTAGAACAAGCAAGAATCTGAACAATGAGAAATACCAAATCCATGAAATGCCTGTGGCAGAGGACTTGATTGATTGCGTTCATTCCTAGTCCCGTATGAAATTGATAAGCCAAATTATGCTGACGAAGCTCCAAGAGTTTGTAGCAGCACATTTACATCGAACAAAAATGTACCACAACGCAGGTGACTATCGTGGATGAGAAGGAAGAGCAATGATAAAGATAGACGATGATAAAATGAGAGGAGAAAGATGATGACACAAATGTTAACTTTCTTTATTTGCGATAGTATCGTTCGATAACAGTGTCGGCATTGACATTGATGTAGATGTCGAGAGATCCTTTTGCCTCTTTATATTTGTGTCGCACTACAACCCCATCCTCTAGCTCTGTCCTAGCAGGACGACCTCCACCGTCACCTCAACCATCCTTTGTTGCCACTTCGTAGTTATTTGATCGAGGATCTACGAGCTTTTTCGTCCAATGTTCTATCGTGGACTCGAAGGTTGAGAGGCAAGAGTTAGAGGATGAGGAGGTCACAAGTGCAAAAGGGTGGCAATAGGATCAAGATCGTAGGAAGTGCAAAGGCGTCCATCGTGGACCTATGTCAGAGACACGATAATTATCGTCAAGGGAGTGACAAGCAACATAGATGACTTGGTGGATGTGGCGAGCCATGAGGAAATTAGTACCATGGATGAACGCATTATAGGCCCAATAAAGGAAGGATGCATTTGGCTTGTAGTAGATTGTATCCTTTCATTGCTTTGCATCTACATTGATGTCGATGCTGATGCAAATGCAGAGCGTCGACATCTACGTTGTCGTCTTCTTCTTCATCTTGTGTCTTATCTCTCATCGTTACTCTTTCTCTTCATCCATGGGCTCCTAGTGGTGTTATTGTTCATCATCATCCAAATTGTAACTTAAACATTAAAAGTATCTTTTTATTTATCGTTTTCATGCATTCATCAGTAAAATCGATAACGTTAAATATATGGATCAAAATATTAATTATGTCTAATTATAAAAGATAATATATAATTAGCCTAAATATTAAAGGGATATTGAGGTTTTATCTTGGATTAATTAATTACTATATCAGAATATATTCCTTAATCAAAATGATAATCATCTTAAATAATCTCTCTCTCTCTCCGTTTTAAATATGTTTAGAATAAAATAATGTATAGTTAAACTTGTAGGTCGAGAAGGTATTATAGCATTAAACAGCTTAATTTTAAATCAATATTAAAAGACCAAAATGAATGGCTCTACACTAACACACCAATGAAGGATAATAATGTTGTAAACATTAATAATCTTAGTGGTTAAGGGTATGAATTTTTTTATATAAACGTTATGTGCACATGCTTATTAATACTAACAAAATAAAGAAGTAAAATATGAACTACAGTATTAATTATTCATCTTAATTCGAGTGAAAGTATATACTCATATATTATTCGAGCACATAAATTATTCATATACGTATCAAATGCATCTTTTGGCAAGATTTCTACCGTCGTGAAAGAACTCCAATTGGGCACATAACCCTGCACGGCAAACTTTAAGATCCGGTTTTGACCCAGTTGGACGGACAGGATCCGCTCACGGTTTCTATGAATTGCTTGCACTTCTGGCCCTAGGGTTTCCGGTTCGGAGGCCGTGGCGCACCACGCCCAACTTTAAGATTCTGTTCAACCTCAGTTGGACGAACAGGATTCACTCACGATTTCTATAAATTGCTTCACTTCGGTCGCTAGGGTTTCCGATTCGGAGGCTGTGGCGAAGTGCGCCTGCTGGGGATCAAGGTTTGTCCTCCTGCCTTCCTATCTTCATCTCGTAAGAACCATAGAACTCGTTCATTCTCCGGCAATTCTTGGGTTTTTTTTTCTTTGTTTCTTCGCCTCTTTCGATTCTCGTGGATGGGGATTGTACATCAGAGGCACGGTCGCAATTTCTTCTGGCAGCAGTTAAATGGTAACCTACGGAAGCTGTTGGGATCAGTAGCTGCTGATTTGTACTGATCTTCTAAAAGATGCATTATTTAAGCGACAACGTAGATTTGGTGCAGATGATACGGATGTAGGATGATGTTTGATCGGGGAAGCAAAGCGGGGCTAGTAATCTGTAGGTTGATTCTTTGCGTCGTCGAATAGGGAAGCAAAAAATGTAGTCTTTCTCAGACTGGCTATTAAGTGTGGCTTTTGATATATGCTTTGTTTATGGGTGATAATGTTTCACCTACTTATTAGTTTAGCGGTAGCTCATGGTCCTTTTCTTTAAGAATGTTGGTATCATCTTGCTATACCTGTATTATGATATTTGCTTGGTTGAGGCATTCATAGCTACATCCATCTATGAAATGGTGAATGCGACGAATCGTTGGTTCGATGAACACGGTACCAATTAACATTGTTTGGCATACTGGTTGGGTAGCCTCAACTGCCTTTCCTTGTTTTTGAATCCTGTTTCTCAAAAACATGTTGCTTGTTGATATCTTTATTTCTTGTAATGCATTGGAAACACACGCCATCCTTAAGTGGATTTGGTTCGCGAGATCTATTTCCTTAGATCATATAAATCATCATATGAATCATGCTGATTTTCATTTATTTCATTTGGTTGCAGTTTATCCACTAGGGAAACTATTCTGTGCTAGATGGCTCCACCGGCAAAAGGTACTTTGTTTAGATTAATTTTAGTTTTGGCTCAATATTTTGGCAACTTTATTTATTCATCATAGCAGTTTGATATGTGAATATGTTTATTCAATACAGCAATTCTATATGGAGCTGGCAAAGCAATTTTATAGACATTTTTTATTGTTAATTTTTTTTTGTGACAAGTATCAGAGTTTTGTGTTTGTGCCTGTTTGGCTAACGTGATACATAGAAAGCACCTCTTCCTAGTAGGTGATGAGTTAGATGGGACCTAAAACACTTTTTTGTATTTCCATTATTATTTGGAAAATTAGGATACAACTATTTGATCTGAAGTAGACAGCATTGAACTCTGTATATCCTAGTTGTTTGGTTATAACACCATGGGTAAATATTTGAATTTGCAAATACATCTTGTAGGGTTGATCTGTATTAGAACTGACACCTCGTGCGTGTGTGGGTTTAATTTTTAGTTAGGTTTTTGAACATTGTCATTAATTGCTTAATTTTATTTAACCATTTTATAGTTGGATTCTTCCCAAAGCTAAATGCCGGATATCACGAGTGATAGCAGAGGTAGTTCATACCATTCTATGTATCTAGTAAAACATGGAAGAGATGATTTCTGTAGTATGCTTGCACAATATTTACAGCCTGGTGTCATTTTGATATGTTCCAAGTGGATGAATTATCTTTGCGAAAGTTTGAGACAATAAAATCACTGAGCCAGTAGTGTAAATATCGTTGGTTATGCTAGGTGAAGTTATAGTTGTTAAATCTCATGTTCATTCAATAAACAAAGTAGTTCAATTCTAAACGGACTGCTGTAGGCTGTACACTTTCTTTTCAGTTCAGTGAATGAAAACCCAAATTATCAATGGAAGATTCTGTTTCAATTAATCATTGTTTGAATCTATAAATCAGAAATGGCCAGTTTAAAGTAAAGCCACAATTTTCTTTACTGAGTTACATTTTGAAGCTTACATAGCTCGATGAAAGTTCTAGCTAACTAATAACCTATTCTATAGATGAGCAGCTATTTCTGCTTGGCATCTACCAGAAGGTATTGTGGTGAATGTTGCAAAGATTAATTCAGTACACTTTTGTGCTAATACCTTTTTTTTCTTTTTAGAATCAAGAGCGAAATTAGAAACATTACAATCATTGCATCTTCGAAAGGCATGCATTAGTCAAAGGCTGAGTAGAAGTTATCCATCGAGTTCTGAATATTGCATCTTCGAAAGGCATGCATTAGTCAAAAAGGCTGAGTAGAAGTTATCCATCGAGTTCGGAACCATGACTTTTATCTATATCAATTGTTGCTGCAATAATCTGGTTACGTCAAGTCTGTAGAATTGCTAATTGTTGTCACTAGGAGGCTTTTATTAATATGTGCTACAAACTGCTAGCAGCCACCTCCAAGAAGGCCGATGACAAAACACAGGCTTTGAAGGTGGCCAAGGCTGTGAAGTCAGGGTCCACCTTGAAGAAGAAGGCCAAGAAGATCAGGACATCTGTTACCTTCCACCGGCCAAGGACACTGACAAAGGAGAGAAACCCGAAGTATCCTAGAATCAGTGCCCCACCAAGAAACAAGCTTGATCAGTATCAAATACTCAAATATCCCCTGACCACTGAATCTGCAATGAAGAAGATCGAAGACAACAACACACTAGTCTTCATTGTTGATATTCGAGCCGACAAGAAGAAGATCAAAGCAGCTGTGAAGAAGATGTATGACATCCAGTCAAAGAAAGTGAATACTCTGATCAGGTCAGTGGATTCTCTTCTCCCTGCTTTGCTACACACATTTAGCATCCGATTCAACCGTTAATGATATGAGAGTAATCTGAACAGGCCTGATGGGACCAAGAAGGCATATGTGAGATTGACGCCCGACTACGATGCTCTCGATGTCGCAAATAAAATCGGCATCATTTAAGACTCAGACAAGCTTCGTGAGGCTGCATTCAACATCTATCAGTTACTTGCACCACCAGGCCTTGGATTGGAAATCTAGAGAGACTCATGGTGTGACTTTTAATATTTTTAAGCTTGACAAGGGATTTTGTTTCTATTTATGCTGTTATTTAGGCTTTGTTGTTTCTTCAGCGGCCACTTGATGCTTAATCTTCTTTTAGTATCCCCTCGATGTAGTTTCAACCTAATGTTTATTAATTCTCTCAATTTTCATTCAGCATGCATATAAGTGTTACCCACCACCCCCTGGAAGCAAATAAAAAAATGTTTTCCTCGTTTTTTGATGGAAACACCAAAAACATTTATTTGCAGATAAAAAAGACAAGCCCAATACATGGAAATTTCCCAGATGCTGATATGAAGAGGGCCAAATGTTTCCTGACTCATACCATGATCATGCCTCTTAAAATGGTGAACCTGCTGCGCAAGAGTCAAATGTTTCATGTAGTAGAGAGGTTGGGTTGTTTCCTGTCTTGGTAGATCGACACAACCAGAAAAAAACAAAAAATAAATGCAACAAGGCATGCAAGCTACTAAGAAAAAGAAGACAGACCAGAATACATATGTCCTTCAATCTAACACATACATGGTCTTTGGTAAGGAACTCCTCACCAAAGCAAGCAGATGCCAGGAATATACATTTGGTTTGCTCTTTCAGTCAACAACATTACTCAAATGGAACTCAACCTTTATTGCCAATCCTTATAATATTACTCACAAAACCATGCATCACCACCTGCTGAATCAACTTCTATGTCAGCCCTGGGTTTCTTGCTGCTGCTCGGATCTGTCGTTGTTGACCTTGATCTCCAATAGTCGCTCCACCGGCTGCCTGCATATCGGGCACCGATTGGTCTGGAATCTAAGAACCTTTGCACATTCACTGCACATGCACTGCAACAAAGCCCCAAAACAGCAACTCATCTATGAGGATTGTATCAAAAAACTGACATATCCTTCCACAAACATGTGAAATAAAAAAATGCTCATGTTGAAAGTCAGATATTGTAGTAAGGTTTACCATGAAGCCTCGAGGCATTTCTCTCGGCGAATGTATACTTTTACATGTCCCAAGGCTATATTATATGGGTGACCACTATCAGTATGGTCTCGGTGGTTAGGCCTTTTAGGCTGAATCTTTGATAACTTGTTTGTTGTGTATTGTTAATTTTGTGAGTCGAAAATAAGAACGTCAAACATGCATCAGAATCCAAGTATCAATTTCACAACTAGTAGATAGCAGACCAAGTAGAAACTCACTCTAACAAGACCTCATGGCTTGGATTTATTATTCAGAAGGAATGAATTTAAACATTATTCATAGAATTAAAGCATATTTAAATACAGAGATGTAACACTTAATGGGTCAAAATATTGAATAACAAGAAAAATATAAAAAGTTCATAGTGCTGAAATGAATATTTGATGAGAATATCAAGATGAATATTTGAGGTTCTTAGAAACAATAGAATGACAATAATTAGGTATAATCTAAACAAACTAATAAAATTAGAAAAAAAATGTTCAGGATAGTATAAGCTTGTTAAAAAGAGACTTGTATATGCTTCAACCACAAGAGGTGTCACGAGGAAGACAAATCTTTATAAACAATAAAATAATTTGACTGCTCGTGGTTTGGATATTGATATTACTCTAATTAGAGTTTCAACGTGAAAAAAAAAAAATCTATGAAGCCACCCACATATATTTGCGACATTAGCTTTATAAATCCATAATTTAAGTATAGACTATATAAGAAAAGTAAGCAATATGATTTGAAGATATATATATATATATATATTTTGGCCATGAAAAAAGCATATGCCTGAGTTCATGATTTTACTGCAAATAATCCATAATATAGCAGATACTAAAGACATAAAGGGTGAATTGAAGTTTCACCGATAATCAAAGTCACTAAATACCAATGAGTTCCTTGTTAACATGATCAACTACCTAGCAACTGATCATCTGAACTAAATAAAAATTATCTTTCCTAGTTAGCTTTCTGGGAACTATCACACAGTGAACAATTACACTATAAACAATGTCATATAAAAAGGACTATTATAGAATAAATAACTCGACGTACCATGTGCCTGCAAGGGAGAACCGTGGTATCCCGTGGTTCGGATAGACAAATCACACATTCTTTCCCTGGGTCATTTCCATCAGTGTCATTGTCGACCGAGTTCCCTATGCCATAGATCTCCTGCAACTCGTATCTGGTCTCATTAACCCACAAGATCTGCTTCACCACACGAACATGATACTCACCATTCTCTTTCTTCTCAAAGAGGGCCTGTGTAATCTGTGAATTTGAGGTTCCTAATTTTGAGTCCTCATCAACTGGCCCTTGATTGCTGGATGGAAAAGCTTCTGCTTTTACAGCAAGGGGATATACCTCCAATTCTCCTCCCTCTTTTATCAACTGAGCCCCATCAAATACTGAGAAGTCAATTCCTGTTCCAGATGGTTGTCTAAACTTCTGACCCAAACCTTCCTTAAAACATATTGTGACTGGTTTAAGCAAGTCCTCTCTTGTTGCAGTCAGGTTGCACGCTGTACCTTCTTTTGCAAAGAAGAACACAGTGATGCTGTTTACAGAATGTACAAAAGCAAATGCTTTAGTATATAGAATGTTATGCAGTATATGCAACACAATCTTTGGTCAGTATCTGTGGCTTCAACAATCCTCACTAACCCCACAAATTTTGCAATATCAAACTGAATTAGCCAGTTCCTATTTGTGTAAAAACCTGCAGAAAGCAGTATGCAATGTTTTCATATGAACCAGATCCTCAACATTAAAATTTTACTCTTTATCCTTTAGCACAGTTTGCGAAAGACTATAATTAATGTTTAAGGATTTGGATGTGTCACCTCTCATTGCATGAAAAAATCAGAAACAAATAGAACAAATCATGATTCTACTAGTCGTCTTTTTTATGCACTTCCATTCAAACCAAGCAGATCCATACTAACTGGAGTCAAAATGAGATCCCTTAGTGTCTATTCTTGAATTAGCAAAAATCAAACTGAACCAAGCACAGCATATATAACTGCTTCTTTCAAGTGGTTGCATGGGTTCAGTCCTAATATTGTCTTCCATGAGTGAGGCTTTTGCTTCAGTAGCCGCTGTGAGAGGACACATTAGCCTTGTAACAAGTGCTGGGGCATCATTGGTTGGAGATAACTAATACTAGAACTCAAGTACAACTATTTTTATTCTCCTTTAAGAATCTCAATTGACTGCTCATTTCCTTGCAGAATGGTTAAATCTAACTATGCCTACCTATCGAAGCATAATTTTTTAACTTACTAGAATTGAAGTATTTCCAATGTGTTCTCATTTTTTATGAGAGTCTTGAGATATTATGTCATTCTGTTGCGTTCTTTTCTTTTTTTTTCCTTTTTTTTTTAATTTTATGGACATGTCTTAACTTGTGTCGATGTCACTGTGAACATTCAACCAATAGGAATGCCATATACAGCAGCAACTTAGATCCTCATTCAACACCCAATTATTAGCAAGCTTATGATCAGACTTTTGGTGAACCTTTTATGTGGTACCAACGACATAATTTCCGACACTTATACAAAAGCTTGTGAACATGTCAAAATTGCCTCACACAGAATGGTTGACATATGAACCCCGCCAATTACATTAAAGAAGTTGTTATTCGGATAATAAAAGATGGTCACAGTACTTAAGCAGGCCGGTTATATTGAGGACTGACATTGGTTATTCTGAAGTGTCAACTTCCAAGATTTTAGCTTATATTACATCTTCATCTCTTCATCCATCTGTTTTTTTTTTCCTTTCATCCATCTGTCAAGCAGGCTAGCAGTGCATATAGGAACAAGCAATTAAGTTTCTATGCATATCCTGAAGCAGCAAGGTCATGAGACAGAACTCTATGAGATGAACTATTAATTTCAATCTCTAACAAGGAATAATTGCAGAGGGAAAAGCAACCTAATCTGCATCAGTTTATGTACTTAAAAATCATGAATGAGCTACAACTCTTGCTTTTCTTTTCCTTTTCATTTTCTTTTAGTAAGAAATAATGACAAGTCAATCCTCATGGAAAATCTAGAAGACTATACTTATAATCACAAAAAAATAAAAAAGACAATCTCATCTAGTTAAATTTTCGACCAAGAGCAGCTTAAACTTGACGAGATCTTACTGTTGAAGATAGATAATCATCAACCAGCCATTGAGATTCCCTACAAAGCCCAAAGCATGAAGACATGTCTTTGTTCTTTTACTTTAATGCCTCGGATAAAACGGATGCTTCTCAACTTTTACAAGAACATAAAATGGAATCATTTAATATCACCTCACAACATAAAAAAAGAACGAAAAAACATTTCTTTATATATATATATATATATATATAATGCAGAGAGGAAGAGGGAAGAAGAGATACGATCACCTTCCCGCGGCAGTGGCGTCGAACGTGAAAGCGACGAGGAACCGACCAAAATTCTGCTCATCGGGCTCGACCCTGAGGGTCTCCTTCTTAATATTAACATCGTTCCTGATGGTGACGGCCTTCTGGTGTTCGACATAATGAGGTGGAGGTGGCGGAGGAACACACGGCGGGTACCTCCCGGTGCCAACCCACCCCGGGTGGTGGGCCGGGTACTCCCCGTGTGCCCCGCCTCCGCCGCCGCGGTGGTGGTGGTCGAACGGCGCCGGGAGAGGCGCTGGCATCGCCGGTGGCGGGGGCGGGTAGTACCCGTACTGGAAGTACTGCGGGGGGTTTGGGTTAGGGTACTGTGGCGGGTAAGGGGTCGCCGCGGCAAACACGTAGCGGTTGGCAGTCACCTCCGGCGGCGGCTGCTGCTGCTGCGGAGCCGGTGAAGAAGGGGCGGGGCCGAAGGGAGGCGGATGGTGGTGGTGATGGTGGTGACGTCCAGAGTTCCTCCGCCGACCACCGACAAGGCCAGCGCCGCCCCCGCCGGCGCGGCTTCCCGTGTTCCCCATTCCCCGATGAAACGGCGAAGGGAATCAGCTCCTCACCTCGAGAAACTTTGAGGCCTCGCAGAGATAACCTCAAAGCACCTTCGCATCACAGAAAGATCGGGTTGTGCAAGCGATTCTGACGCCAATTAGGAGAATTCTTTCAGCCCACGGAGAACACAGCGACCAAAGGGGGGCGATAACGAAGAGGGAACCTCCTCTTTTTGGGAGGCGGCACAACCATAATGGAAGGTAGCGTGAAGCTCCACCAACACAAGGGCACTTTTGCAAAATGTTCACGGCAATTAATCCTAATTCGCAAAAAGCCCCTTATCTTAGGCTTCTCCGCCGTTTCACTCTCTGTCGCAGGTATCATATTTCAACCCAAAACCGCTAGTTATTTACATATAGGTCCCCAGCGTCGTCGGTGCGCCCGCGACGTGACGCCAAAAGCGCGGGGGACCTACGCGTCACTCACCGTAAAGGAAGGAGAGAGAGAGAGAGCGCGGCGTGACCGCTACTTGTCGCCTTGGCACGGCCACCTGTGAGATTCCCGTAATGAGTAGTTCGGTGACGTGGCACTTAGTGCCGTGGGGATTAGGAATCGAAACCATACGCATTACTCCAAGAAACATAAAATATATGCCCATCATATTAATTAATATTTTTTTATTGAGGGTTAAATAAGATGGGATCTTAATAATTTATTAAATTAGTATTTTAGGTGTATAACTTAATTTCGAAAATTTAATCAATAAAAATTAATAAATTATTGATAAGCTCCATTGGGAATTATTTTTGAGAGATGACAGTTGCTTTTGATTGTATTCTGCTATTTTTTTAATGTTTATTATTTTGATTTCAAATACGACTGATGCTTATTATATTACTTTTTTTTTTTAGCTCTAGATGGTGAATTAGTGACGGTATAAATTTAATTTAATTTAAAATTTTAATTTAAAAACTAAGTATCAAAATCAAAATAGACAATAGTAAACTACGGATGCGAGGATATAGAATCACAAGATTTGTAATAGTTTGGTTTGTTCATCTCGATTGTTCTATTATTAAGGTTATCAATTTTCATTAATGATAGAAAATTTATCAACAATTGACACATGATCATCACACAAAATCTACACGTTATCTCATTATCAGAAGGAAGAGAAACGTGAAGTCTTTTATCTCCCTTTATGATAAGAAAGATAATCATAAATCTTCTTTTCTTCTTTTATAACAAAAGAATATAATCACAGTCTATCTTCTCCTTTTCTAAAGATATAAAAGTATATCCTAGATAAGGAGAAAGATAAATTATTGAGGTAAACTACTTTAATACATATTCGAAAGCTTTTTTACTAACTTAAGTATTGGTGGGATCGAGCCGAAAAACCCCCCCTCCCCTTAGGCTTCGTGAAGGTGATATTTCAAGGAGTGCGATATTTGAACCTTAAAAGTCACCTCAGAAGCTATCTCAAATCCACCTTCAAATCACCTTAAAAGTTATCTTAGATCCACCTCAAAGTCACCTCGGATCCATCTCGGATCTATCTCAGATTCACCTCGAAGTCACCTCGGATTTACTTTAGATCCATCTTGAGTTCATCTCGGATCTACCTTAGAATCTTTTTAGAGCATGACATTCCTTCGTCACGAACACCTCGAGCATTCCTACGCACACGGGTCTGGGCCAAGTCGGGTTAATTAAGAGGCCAGTGACTTTTTCCCCTCATAGTTTGGCACTAAAAAGAAAGCTTTCGCACTCGAATGTCCCTTTAGGTATTTCAGGCACTTTATTGTGCTGAACATTTCTAATAAATTTCAAGCACCTTAATGTGTTGAGCATTTCCAACAACATTGAGGGCCTCGGTGCAAAAATGGTATACTCACTTAAAGCCATTCTTAATTAGCTCATTCACTCAGTTAGCAAAGAAATTCAAACTTTACTTCTTGGGAAATATACATTCGAAGCCTTCGACGACCATATTACTTGGACTTAGACAAGGGGAGGAGGAGACACTCTTTAGTTTCATCACTTGATTCATTAATGAGATTCAAGATATACAAAAAGTCCATATATCACTTGTGATTCAAAGTCTTTATGAAGAGACTAAGGTCCTCTTGGGTTTTCTAGTCATTAGTTGAAAAACCACAAGTAACCCTACACGAGGTGCTATAAAGGGTCAATTAATTCATTGCAACTAATGTGATGGTTTCTAATAGACGTGAGAAAACACATAAAAGGTCATGACCATAATGGTCATCATTGGTCCCTACTCCAAAGTCACCATAATGGAGAAGCCCTAACTAACTTGAGTTGCCTCATTTGAGACCTGAGTTAACCCCCCTTAATATATAAAAAATCAAGGTCTTCCTACAGATAATAGAAAAAGGTTTCTTATAAGGCCCCACTAGAAATGAGAAATAGATCTAAATATTACCGCTTCCATTATGACTATGAACATGACACATAAGATTGTCAAGATATAAAGAAGCAAATCAAAGAGCTTATTCATTGAGGGCACCTTGAAAAATTTATCCAAAGATCTCAAAAACCTTCACCTCGACCTCGAGGCTCAATCGAGAAGCAGATCGATGTCATTGTTGAAGGATTCACTTTGAGAGAAGATAGTATCTCAGATCATAAAGCTTATATCCAAGCCACCATCGAGAAGTGCCCAAGGTTAGAAGATTACTCGAAGATATCAAAGGCAAAGGAATCAAAATACCTCGATTCGAACCATGACGATGCCCTGGTGGTATTCGTAAGAATGATCAATGCCCGAGTAAAAAGGGTCATGATAGATATAAAAAGGGTCATTCCTATGGCTTATTCATGGATGGGATTCTCGGATGATTCTATCTTCCCTCTTAAGACCATGAGCCTACATGTTATAGAAAAATCTAGGGGCAACATCATATGCGTAGCGGAAGAATAAAAAATCAAAATATTAAATTTTCCAAAAAAGTATTCATCTTTGTGCGAAAATTGATGCGCAAAAACTCACGAAACTTAAAACTACATGTAAAATAGTTGTGTTACATATGGAGATCGTATATCCTTGAATCCCTATAGATCTGTAGGAGAGGATGAAGGAGATCAAGCGTCCTCCTCTTTAACGGTGATCTACATAGCAGGACTACGACGACGCTCCTCTAATCACTGCCCAAAACTCCACACCTGCTATTTGAGGAGAAGAAATGGAGAGGAGAATAGGAGGTGAGAATTAGGAAGCCTCTGGTCTACGGGTCTTTGGTTCCCTCATATTTATAGAGGTCCCCTGTCTACTTAACCATAACGGATTCTGCCATATTGGGTATTGGATCTTCATCTAACTACTCAACCTTATTAGATTAATGAATCTATATTTAATAATATCTCATTGACTCTTATTGGATCTCGTCCATAGGATCTAATAATCCATGGGATTATTGGATATCTAATAAGATAGGGGCTCCAATAGATATCTCATATCCGAACCTCTACTCGTCACAATGCCTAAAATATGTGTAACCCTCTATGCCCAATATTGAGCTAGTCGTGAGTCACACTTGTCATAACTCCTTTTAGCTCAGTGAATTATTATTTTCATAATAATTCACTTGACTTATCAATTGCGAATGTATTATACCACGCGATCGCCACACAAGATCCACATTACCCTTCATCCACTTACATGCCCAAAGAATCAAAATAGAGAAACGTAAACTTCCTTCTCTTTTATTATGACAACGAAGAGAAATGTGAATTATCTTCTCTTCTTTCGTGATAAGAAAGATAATCCTAAACTCCCTTTTCCCTGTTTATAACAAAAGAAGGCAATCACAAACTATCTTTTCCTATTCAAAAGGTATAAAAGTGTATCCTAAATAAGGAAAAAGGTAACTCTCTGACGTAAACTACTTTAATACATATTTGAAAGCCTTTTTACTAACTTGAGCGTTAGAGGGATCGGGCCAAGAAACCCCCCAACCTTGGTCTTCGTGCAAGTGACACTTCAAGGAGTATAATGTTTCAACCGAAGCTATCTCAAATCCACCTTGAAATCACCTCAAAGGCTATCTCAGATCCATTTCGGAGTTACATTGGATCCATCTCAAATTAATCTCAAATACATCTTAGAGTCATTTTAGATCCACCTTGGATCCATCTCGGATTCACTTTAGCGCTATCGCAGAATCTTTTTGAAGCATAACATTCCTTTATCACAAATACCTCGAGCATTTCTGTGTATACAGGTCTGGGCAAAGTCGAGCTGATTAAAAGGTTAGTGACTTTTTCCCTGAACAACTAACGATCATTCTTCCAACAATTTAAGGTCAATAATATTTTTATAAACTTTTCTTTTTGGGATATATTTATACCCAAACTCCTATTATTTATAATAAAAATGGAAAAGACTCATAAAGATTCAAATAAACAATTACACTACTTTAAAAACTCAATGATTCGAAAGTGGAGTCATAATTCATGATTTCAGAATACTAATGATATTACCATCAGAAATTTTGACATGAGTCGAATTCATTTAACTAGGTGAAATTATCGCCACCACCTTGTATAATACTATCATTGCAATATCTAGCAAGCGATAATATCATCTAAGTTGATAGTACTCTCATCTTAGGGCAATGCAAGGCCAAGTGTTTGGACCAATAAGGGCCCGAAGTGTTTAGCCTAATATGAGCCCAAGTTTAACCCAACTTTAAACTGAATGATAATCACCCAGCTCTATTCCAAGCTGATAACAATCCAATTTGACCTAAAATCATTTTGATCAAAACTTTGACACAATAATCACTCTTCTAATACATTGTTGAAGCGAGGTTGACCAAACGTTTGATGTTTAGTCAAGTCTTCCAACACATTGATCAATCTTTCAATTCAATATTCAATTCCCGACTCGATAATTTTTTTAACACAATGATTGATTTTTCGATTCGGCATTTGATCTTATGGGGTTCGAATCTTTAATCAAAATATTTTTTATATCATTTATATCAATAAAATTATCTTAAAATCATCAATTAATTTTATAATGTAAATTCGAGATTCAACCATCATTGAATTTTATAATGATAAATATTTTTTTACTAATCCCAACCCGTCTGACCGGCCGGCCCAAGTGGCCCCTCCCACCTGCGTTCTGTTGGTGCACGGCAGCCCACCACCATTCCCATCACCCACCCCCACCACCAGCGACCAAGCATCGTGGATACCGTGACGATGCGAAAGCGCCGCACGCCCCTCCGTTCCCCGGTTGCCAGCCTCCCTCCCCGTTGGGCGTGCCCGCAGCGTCCTCATGATGCGCGGGCCCCACGCCATCATCCATCCGTGACCACTTTATCGAGATCGCCGTCGCCCCCACTCCCCCACCGTCCATTGCATGCTCCGCTCTCCCTCTTCCTCCTCTCCCCTTCGTCTCCAAGAGAGCTCTCTCCTCCACCCGAACGAAGCCCTAATGGCCCCTGAAGTGGCTCCTTCCACCTCTCTCCCGCTGCTCTAACGCGGCCTCTCTCCAAGAATTCCCTCCCTTCTCCCGGTGCAAAATGGATATTGAGGTCGGGTTCTGATCCCCTTCCCTGCCTCTTGCCTCGCTTCATGGATTGGCTTCCTTAGCTCCTTCGGTGCAGTAGCTGAAGGAGACTTCCACAGGTAGTCCGTCCTGATTTCCCTTTTTTCTTCTTTTCTTCTTTTCTTCTTTTGAGGCCGGGGAATCTGCACCTACGAGCGTGTTTTTCTGTCTAAAGCGCGATCAAAGATTGTCAACTTGGCAAAAGTCGGCTTTTTTTCGTGTGCCCCCCCTGATATGCTTCGTTCCTGCTTGGAAGTTTGCTCTTTTTTTCGTGTAGATGTGATCAATGTGTTTTGCCCGTGAATCCTTCCAAATTTTGAGGACCCGTCGGGTTGGTCCGGAATGTTCATCTTTTTGGGGGGTTGAATAGTTACTGTAGGCGGTTGTTGTCGTGCACTAGAAAGGGGTTTCCCCTGTTGCGTTACTGCCCTGCTGCATTTCTCGTGCTGAGTGAGCCACCTGCTGATGTATAATGTCGTATAATAATCAGTGATATCATGTTTGGTAAACTGACACTGCATGAGACATGCAAACCCTAATATGTCATTCCATTACTCGATGATGATCAGGAGGGAGTCTGCAATTCTTTCCTCTTTCTTTTTCTTTACGGAGAAGATTTGGTTGCTCTACTCAGGTGCTTCCGTAGTTGACTATAATATCTTCTTTTTTCAAGAATTTGGTATGGTACAGTAATGCTTTTATTGGATCAAGTTCAGTGACTGAAATCACATTCTCCATATAGACAAAGGTGTAAGTGTAGTTGCATTAGGGCTCACTTGGTGTAGGCCCTTGCACTAATTATTGTCTTTTCCTGATGAAGGTGTCTAATTTTCTGTGTTCTTAAGCTTGCTGTTTCATTTAGTTCAACATAATATTTTTTGGAAATGTCCTTTAGGAATGGAAGATGAGCTAATCAATCACCATATTGAATTTGAAGATGTGAAAGCAGAAGTTTCGTTGGACCACATGGATATCATTACCTCTCTAGATGAAGACACCAAAATGATTTTAACGCTAGATGAAGGGAGGATAGTTTCATCTCAAGGTGATATGATCCTGGAACCATACGTGGGAATGGAGTTTGAATCTGAAGAAGCAGCAAAAACATTTTACGGTCTATATGCTAGGCATGTGGGTTTTCGTGTCCGCATCAGCAGGTACACTCGTTCAAGGCGTGATAACTCTATTATTTCCCGTAGAATTGTTTGTTCCAGGGAGGGCTTCCGTGAAATTCGTGCTAATGAAAGTCTTTATGGTGAGCAAAGAAACCGACAAAGAGCGGCCACGAGAGTTGGTTGCAAAGCGATGATCATGATAAAAAAAATAGACATAGGGAAATGGATTGTTACTAAGTTCATCAAGGACCATAACCATGGTCCAGTGCCTCCAAGGAAGGTAGAAAATAGGACAGTGCACAGGGATGATGAGTTGGTAGAGAAAGTGTGCATCACTGAAGGAGATTCTGTTCAAGAACCATTTGAGGGAATGGAATTTGAGTCTGAAGAGGCTGCAAAGTTATTCTACATTTCTTACGCTAGGAGCATGGGTTTTCGTGCACGTATTAGTAGGTACTGCCGTTCAAGACGTGATAATTCAATCATTTCTCGACAGATAGTGTGCTCAAAGGAGGGTTTCCGTGAAGATCGTGCAAAGAAGGAGATAATAGAGGAGGGAAAAGTTAAGCGCCCCAGAATGATAACAAGGATAGGTTGTAAGGCTATGATCATAGTAAAGAAGATGTCTGGAAAGTGGGTGGTGACAAAATTTGAGAAAGAACATAACCATGTTTTGCCACCTTCAAAGAAGGATCCCTGTCATGCTGGAAAATTCAGCAATTCACAAGGGGCTGGTAGAGTGTCTAACGAGACGGAAATTGATCAGTTTTCTACTGGTACAAAAGGCAACTCTCAAGAATCCCTAACTGTTCTGTACAACCAGTTATGCTATGAAGCAATTAAATATGCACAAGAAGGAGCAACCACCAAACACACTTACAATGTGGCAATGGCTGCTCTAAAGGAGGCTGCAGAGAAGGTTGCTGCAGCGAAAAGGAATGCCGGAATAATGGCACAAACAGGAGTTGCTAGTGGTAGAACCAGACAAGCATTGCTTGTTTCCACAGAAAGTAGCATTGGTTCTTTGGTCCAAGTCAAATCCTTGCATAATTTGCAATCTCAGGATAAGGCACAGGAACTCAAGCCTCAGAAACAGCCTGTTAATTTTGTGCTTTTACCCTCTGGTTTCCTGACTGATTCAAATTCATCTACTTGTTCTACTGAGGCTCCATTCATTTTTAATGTTACTGCAGACAGTTTACATGGAACCCAGCCCATCCAAACAGTGAACATAACCAACCCTAATACTGTAGGCAAACAGTCAAATAATACCACCGTACTGTTTCCAGAAAGGTTGTTTGGAAGTGATTCAGAAGGCTCTGATTTGCCTGAAGAAGAGAAAGTGGAGCTACATAAACTAGATACAGCCCCTGAGATAGCTAAATCTCACCAGAAGTCTCAGGTTTTCTTCATTGACCATGGCATTTCTATGATGCACTTTTGTTTTATAGATGCCTTTTTCTCTGTATATGCATTATTTACTATAACTATTAAGTCGAAAACTTGCTGACTTGTAAAAATTGAAGCAACTGTTGTAAATTTTGTCAATCATAAAATCAACTAATAAATGCTTGAGATTTAAGCCTGTAACAAGAAAATTTTCACTTTAATGACATAGAATCTGGAGTAGCTTCACTATTGTTTTTTAATCTCATTCTTTAAGCTTATCTTGTGGAGAATCTTGATAATATAATTGAATAATTTTCCATCAAAGTAGTTTTAACAATAGCAACCTACCATGTTTTCATGGTATATAATAACTTGTCCCTCCATCTAACTTTCATCTTTTTTCTTGTGAGGACTTGTGTATTATTGTAAAATCATAATGCTATTACAATGTCAGCGTAGCTTCTTTCCCTCTAGCTGTCTTTATTTCCAGTTTTGTTCCTATTCCTGCTGCTTACATCTCATGACAATTTAACCTATTAAATTTGCAGAAAAATGGAGCTGGCTTATCTAGTACAACTCAGTCTAGTGGTAAGAAAATCAGCATGGGTTCCTCTGAAGTAAAGCTTGGCTATCCTGCACTTCCGGTGACAGTTTATATGCCTGTGGTTGGAAGCATTGCAGAAACTTATGCAGGTAGCTATATCATCTTTTCTAGCTTTCTGTGTATATGTAATCCTGAAGATAGATTACCAATGTGATATGTATCTTCCTTTATTGTTATGAGGAAATTACTTTAAAATATAAAAAAATGAGATATAGATTTACTGAATAAAGCTGAATGTAAATAATTCTCCATAGTTTTCAATTTTTACAGCACCATATAAGTAATAGCTTTTTATTCCATAACTACTGTATACATTCTTTGTTGTTCTGTATCGACCAGTAGATCTTGATTTTCACACAAGTATTTACCTCTATTTGAACATGATAACCACTTGTCTTTCATAAATTATCATCCTCTTTTTGCAATAACCTGGAGTGTATACTCTACATTGTAACTATTTGATTTGCAGTAAATAAGATGGCTTCATGTTGTTTTGTCTATAATTTCCTGTTTCTGTCTAGTTGCAATGACAAAACATGTATCAAGGATGCTGTGTATATATATACATGTATCAAGTATGCTGTATATATATACATGTATACATACGTATACATAGACATGCATGCATACATATATATATATATGTATATCTATATACATATGCATATGTAAATGCATATGTGTATATATATACATATACACATATATATACATACACACACACACACAGATTTTGAAGTTTCTGCCCATCATAGGAACATTAAAACCAGCAACATTGTAGTTCTTGGTTCTTTGCCCATTCTTAAAAGCGGCCTTGACATTTGACTTTTGTCACAAATACAAGAAGTGTTGAGAGACTTAATAAATACTTCCTACTCAAGTTTCAGTCTTATAACCTTATTTTATTCTTTATATAGTCATGCTTGCTCGGCATCATTTCTTTGGAAAATGTAACTGTAACTTCAAGTTGATTGGACTTTTTAATTCTTAATTCAACATCTACTGTGAAAATAATCTCTTTGAAGGATTTTTTTTGTTAATTCTCATACCAATGATGTGATATAGGATATGTCAGTCAGCATATTACAACAATGGAACTGACCTGGACACAATATCAATGGTATATGTTGGCACACACTTGGCACTGCATCAGCCTCTGGTTGTGTATTGGAAAGAGTTGTGAAGTGAGATGATTTGTTTCTGGATAACTTCTTAATAAAAAAATGGTCAATATTTTCTTTGCCTTTTGTATCTTTTGTGAATGTTGTGTTTCTACTGGAAACATGTTATTTGAGGTGCAGAGGTGGAACTTTCATTTTCATAGTTTGTGAATTTTGTAAAATCTCCCAACTTAACTAAAATTATTTTAGAATAAAACAAAAAAAAAAGTATCTGTTTCGTCTACCACATGAGAACTGACTTGATAGCAGGTGGCATTTTATTTGTAGCAGTCTTGTGTCTTTTCCCTCTAAAATATAATCTAAGCAAGAATCCTAGGACTATAAAACTAAGCGAATGTGGAGCCCTTTCATATTGTTATGATGGTTTTGGTGTCAATCCATGATTCCAAGTTAATCAGGCTAGAATGGTATTATGGTAGCAAGAGTGAGTAAAAGCTAATCAGTTTACAAGTTGTACAAGATGCCATTAACAGCTTTCTCAAATGTGTATCTCTATTTTCTGATTGTAGGATTCTGTTTTTTTATGTTTTATCTGATCGAAGTTTAAATTAGAGCAACAAGTTTCAGTGGAAGTTTTGTTTCTTAAAATCTGATAGATTATTTGAACTTTAAACGGTTGCTGAGACAGGAACCCCAGGGCCAGGCACCTCTTATGCTCTTTTAGCTACTCCAATTGAAGCATTGTCTGTTTCTGTTGGGCCTGTGGAATTTAGCAGACAATCACAGGACGCAAGTCCTCAGCTAGCAAGCAAGAGTAGCACAGTGGCTCTGCTTCCATCACGAGGAAATCCATTACATCCTAAGCCATACGCAGGTCCCAACCCTGAGGTGCATGCAACTGCTGTTGCCTGCGGTGCTCGTGTAATCTCCCCCCAGGCAGCAACTTCACTGATCAAGGCCATTGAAGCAAGGATAAGATCCTCTGTGGCCAAATCAAAACTTGCTTGTGGCTTTAGACTGTTGGATTCCGAGTTGACAAGTCCTGAACCCTGTAACAAGGACGGCAAGACAAAGCAGAATCCCATGAATGTCATGTCACAAGGGCTGGAAGGGAGTTCTGAGGAGTCGAAGGATGATGGATCTGCTGCTGAGGCAATGGAGTTGGAGGTTGAAGCCGACCATCCAATTGCAGGTGCTGATGAGCAGAAGAACCAGTCACTTTTTGAGGGGCGGTTAGGCTTGTTGGACCCAATAGGAGCTGCTGGTGATATGACCATCATTTAGGAGTGATTGAAGTTCCACGTTGAGTTAGAGTTTCTAAAACTTCTAATGCTACATATTCTCGTGTACACATTTGAGAGATTTGTGAGCTGAGAAGGGCATGTTGTAAAGAAAAAAAAAACTTACCAATGTTAACATAGTTGAGCTAATCTAGTGGACTGGAGAGGTAGGTATTTTCACTGTTACATATGAAATAGGTAACATTGTCCTTACATTAAAGTTGTAAGTGCACTAAAACTAGGTGTCTGGAATTGTCCAGGTTGTTGCTTGATGAATGCTAGCTGAAAATGGGGTTAGTGGACAAGTTTGTGTTGTGTCACTTGCTGCAAACGTTCACATCTTCTATCTTTTTCCAAGAATGTTGCTGTTCTTATAATGTAGTGGAGTGCAGACTGGAAATTATGTTGTCTGGCCGGTGACTAATTATAGATTGCTTTATCTAGTTAGATTTATTTAAAAATTTTATATTAAAATTCTATTTATCTTAATGTTATTGATTTTATTAATGAAAGTATGAAAACAATGAGTAAAAAGATAATTTTAACATTCTAATTATGTTTTTAATTGTGGCAGGCAAAGGTCGTGAGTGACTGTTATGGATGAGATAGAACGAGAGAGAACAATGGTGAGAGGTGAGACAAAGGGAGAGAACGATGTAGATGTCGACACTTTGCATATGCATTGGTATTGATACAGATGCAAAGTGACATTGCTCTGCATATGTGTCAGTGTCGATATAAATGCTGAGTGATCCTTTCATTATTCTATCTCTGCGTCAGCACCTATGTAGATGATGAGTGACACTTTCGTCGCTTTGCATCGTGGATGAGAGAGAGCGACGGTGAGAGGTTAGGCAAAGGGAGAGAACAATACATATGTCGATGCTTTGCATTTACATCGGTGCTGATACTTGTGTCAATGTTAATGCAAATGCCGAGTGACCCCTTCGTTTCTCTGTATTTGCATTGACGTTGACACAGTTGTTGAGCGACGTCGACACAAATGTATAGTATCGACATTTGCTTGTTCTCTTCCTTCTCTCCCTTTTTCTCACCTTTCGTTGCCGCTTTCTTTCATCCATGACAACCACACGTGACCCCTAACGATGTCATCATTCATCATCATTGAAAACGTAATTTAGATATTGAAATTACCTTTTTATATATTATTTTCGTACTTTCATCAGTACAACAATGACATTAGGATAAATAAAATTAAATGTTTCACTTTTATAACTATAAAAATAAATTTTAATATAAATTTTTAAATTTAAAAACCAAAATGATAATCTATAATTAACGGTCTGACTCATATAGATCTTACATTAATGTATGTCAAATCTACACAAAGTTTGTGCTCAAGAAGGTGAACGGAAGCTCTAGGCTACATGTATGAAAAAGATGATAATTTGTGGAGAAATCATAAAGCAGATTTTTGTGTCTTCTTTTACTTTTTTTTTAAATTTCAGAGGAAGATTTATAGCATAGCGTACATGTTGCAAGATATGCAGTGAACAAACACGATTTGTCTGCTTCCATCCTCTTTCCTTAATGTTGCCGATGCCCATTAAAGAAAAAATGATAAGAAAAACAATATTTTATTAAACAGCCTACAAGAAAAGATATTTAAACATGAATTCAAATGCAAGACTTATTACATGTATAATAATGTACTAATCACTCAACAAAGACGATGCACGTTCTTCCATAAGAATGTGATATATAACATAGCAACAAGTCATGAAGCCTATAAATTTTCAACTCCCATACACTTGCACACTATAGTTTGCATGTCCAATGATTCCCCTGAAGGGATTCTTAACTAAATAATTTGAGATCAATGAAGTAAAACTCTCCAATTTCATACTGGCTGCATCATTCTGAAGGCCAACTTCTACAGATATCCTTAACTAGCAAGAGGAACTACTGATCAGCAAGATATAGAGAAACAAGTTGAGAGCACCGATATTTATCGAACACAAATGTTGGAGCTGAATAAGAGCTTCTTACAAGAAGAAAAAGGGGGTGAAAAGAAAAATGAAAACCAGTATATCCCAAAATGCTGAGCCCTCGTATGATAGAGTCTGTACATAGATGGGGATATATATACCTTCCACGCATCCCCAAACGAAACAGTATGACAGTAATGATGGTCTGTAATCTTGAAAGAATTTTTGAATGGAACATACAATGCAATCTCAATGCCCAACCTTGAGCAGCTGCTATGCTATCTGAAGTGTTATAGCACTTGAACTTGTCCTATGTAAAATGCTTTCCTGAAAATATAAGAACAGTTAGGAAGGAACATTAATTTTGAAACAACGTGGCTGCCATAAACCAAGAGTATGAAATTTTTTATTGAAAGAAACAAGTCATCTTAGAAAGAATCCTGTGCCAAGAAATTTGGTGCCGTAAACCAAGAGCGTCCACAATCAAGTCAGAACCAACAGTCTGAATTGTCTATATTTGGGTTGTGAGCAAACAAATTCCATGAAGGTTCCAGGAGTCCACCTTCAGGGAAAACCACTAGTTGCCATGCATAATTGATCAACAATTTCAAGAGTTGGTGTTGTTTTCACTAAAAACCGATGCATGATAAGATAAATGAATATGCAATTTAAAAGTTTCGGGAACCAATGATTTAACAAGCCTAATGGAAGAGATATAGATCAAGCCTAAACAACTTGGGCAACAGGGTCTATAGTTTAGTTAGTGGTTCAGACTTCCCAAGTGAGCAACTCAGACCAACTCAAAAAGTAACTTTTTTAGTCCAAGTACTTAAATCTTTGATATCCGATTCCCATATAGATGAATACATTTGCAATTTAATGTATCTAGAGCACAAAAATAACTGAACAAATTCATTGTGTCAGTATAGGTCCATGAATGCTTGTTCACTGAACGATCCATGTTGCAGCATGCATAATGCCATTCTACTAGCTCCAAGAGCATGGTTGAATGTCATAGCAAGTAAAACTTTGATCTATGTACTATTAATACCACCGATCGGCAAGTTTATACCATATAAATATTGATACACAACTGTGCATACACATAAAGATAGGGATATATGTTATATAGGATTTACAAATAATATGTACATTACTAGAGAAAAAAGGACAAACATATGTGCATATATATGCTTACAAATGGAGAGTTGTATCCTTGTCTGCCTACAGTTATTCCTAAATAGATTCTCCCACCCCCTTGTCATGCACAAAAGTGACCACATATATTAACATAAATAACAATGTAAAGGCCATAAGAAGAGAGGTACCTTGCAAAAAATGCATGTTCTCTGTTATGCGAATAATGGCATCAAGGTTGCCTGAGAGTTGCCATCCTTCAGGATAAACAAGATCTCCACCTTCTAAATGGAGGTGCCAATTCATGATCCTTGAGCAATCATTTGGTAAGCCTTCCATTTGACTTTCATCCTCTACTATCTGCTCTATAAATGTAGTCTCCTGCAAACAAATGGCATTTTAGGTACTTCACAATGCTAATAAAGAATACAAAACTTGCCAGAAGGGGCAATGATGCTGCAAAGGTCAATGAAGTACACACACACACACATCAGTAAATAGTTAAAGTTGTTTCATTTAATCACAAATTAAGTCAAAGGGATACGGAAAGAAAGGGTTGACATACCCTTGATGCAGTATAAAGTATAAACATAAAAGGCAAACTAGATGATCATAAAGCTCCTTGGGTCCACCTGATGGTATGTAACCAAGAATAGAGAAATAGTATTATACATCCTAGACAAGTAAAATAAAATTTATTTTTTAAATTAAAATCATGCAAAATACTTTTGATTTATGGAAATTACTTTGGTCAGGATGGGATACATCTTTTAATTCATTACCCATGATCTAAATTTGCTATTACATGGACACAAATGCACTTGAAGCCCCATTTGAGCAATGTACTGATACATGGGCCAATCTAACTGTTAAACAGGATCCATACTAAATTGAGAACCACCCACCACAATGTAACCAGTGGTCTTTAATTGAGTTGGAACAATCCACTTGGTTAAAAAACTTCTATGCAACACAAACATATATTATGTTGTTGAAAAATATTACTATAGACATGCCAACCTGTACCATGTGCTGGTTCTTCCTTGGATAGACTCTCCAAAAAGCATCATTGACTCCAACTAATACATACATCGGCTCACATTAAAAGAAAAGAGCATATTCACAAACGGTTCATTTATTATGACTTAATCTTGGTAAGATTCAAAGGGAAAAGTGGTATGAGTCAAGATACACACATCTGATCACAACTCAAATCAAACTTAACTCAGAGTACCAAGGGACCATTATACCGTAGTTTTCTTTGCTAGGGTTATAACCAAAAACAGACAAATTTCTAGAGATACCTATGCAATAGTGTGAGTCCATGTATGCATAGAGCATTGCAATCAGTTTAGCTACTTTAGTAGTTCTGGAATTCAGAAAACCAGTTTGGCCAGACATTCAATTTACTCAAGCTGTCATTATCTCGATACATGCCAACTCAAGCTGGAACCTAATACATAAATGATTGACAATAATACTATAAATATTTTTATCAGCAAGTTCTCATAGATTTAGGTAGAAAACTACTGAAAATGGAAGTTTGAATCTTCTCAAAATGTATGCATCTCACCAGATACAAACACCAATCAGCTACTTTTCCCAATTTGTACCTCACCAGATATACAAAATTTTATGAAAAACTGGCATAAGTAGTAGAAACACAGTTAAGAAAACATATTCGTTCAACCCTATTGTCTCACAAATATGGTTGATCAAGATAAAGTTTGAACATGCTAGCTTGTAAGGTGATAAAACCTATAAGGTCATACCATGAAAAGGATTTCTTTTTTCTTTTTGTTGAATAAAAACACTGCAAATATAATATCTTCCAAAGAAGCATAAGAGCCAGAGGGGAAAAAAATTGAAATATTGCAATTTAAAAGTGACATATAATCTGTTTACATCAAAATGAATATCAGAAGTAAAGAGAGAACATTCTCTTGCACTTAGCCTTATCCAGAAGATCATAATGTAAACAGACCAATCCAGGCTCACACAACAACACAAATGACTGCTAACATAATGGTATTTTTCTCAGTTTTCCTTATTTAGTTATAATTTACTCTTCTGTCACTTCTGCTCTAAAAACTTTACTCTGCAGTTTTAACAAGATAAAACTAGAAAGGAAAAAGCGTACCTGAAAACCCTCTTTCACTGTGTCTAGCTGCCTAATGGCATCTGAGTTTGGACGATGCCATCTCTTGTGGTCCCAGAGTATGGTGCTATTGAATGCAAATCCAGACATATCAACATGAAATCTCCTAAGTCTCTTGCTTTTCTCATTAGTGTGCCATCCAATTACTTGACTTCCATTGCACACTGGGCCTTCCAATATTGCCTTATTTTTGCTTTGAGAAAGCATTGCAACAGGCCAAACACCAAATCTCCTAAAATAACAAATAGATCAGTTTTCTGGTACTGAATTGACAGCTAGGAAAGATAATTACGTGAATTTATCATGTACCAGAGGTACTAATCATCATTATGAGATTCGATAGGCAATGTGTGATCAGAACCACAAAATGCTATCAGACCTGATCCTTTTGTTACATGGATCTTCCTGTGTAAGAACTCACACAATTGCAGGTCCGATCAAGTGTGTTTCAAGTAAATATTTAAACAACCAGGTTTAAAATCAAGAAACAACGTTGTTTGCTTTGGAAATTTTATTAAAAAAAAGCGGACCTGTTTGATGCATGTCAGTTTCAGATCGTGGAGATCAAATGCTAGCAGTACAATGTGAAATTTGGGTCAGCCCAATTTATTGAGATAGTGGAGTAACTAGACAATATTTCAACTCTTGCACTCTATTATTATCACCACAGACTGAGAAACTATTAAAACCAACAAATAAAGTTACATGGAAAGAAGGCTATCCTATGCAACACATCACATAAATTAAAAAAAAAAAGAGAAATCTTTATTTCAATTAAAAATCAGTGCACAAATGCATGAGAACTCTCATCAATTTGGATCCATATCCTTACATGCCAAGAGGCTATTTGCCTGACCTGCAATGAGCTCTACCAAACTTGCGGAAGAATAAACAATCAAATATCATAATAAAGCAAAATGAAGGTGCTTTTGTTTTTTCATATATTTGATATTTTGCAAATTGGTTAAAATCAAAGAAAAGAAGGAAAGAAGAAAGACACTAAGCTAGTATGTTTTTAGAATCCAATCATACATCTCTCTGTTTCTTGCATTTTTGGAAGGCCACAGAATACGCTGATAAGAGCATCATATACTATTCTAGAGTATCAGAGCATGACTATCCCGTGTTTTTTATTGATGAAGTATCCATGGACGAGACAACTAGAATCAACATCATTTTTGACAAGATCGAGGAGAAGCCAAGACATGTTATCAACAACATGCTTTTGTCAATGATCAGAGAATTGAATTGAATATGCAACCATGATTCATTAGAATTCTTGCCTAATTTTAAAGTAACAACTAACAACTACAAATTTAGAGCAAAATAAGTTTCTTGGAATGGAAAACTTATATAAGGTGCAGGAACAAATTTAGAGTAGAATTCTACTTTCATGTATCCAAAAAGATTTGATCATATGTCTCATTTGTCCAATCTTCGACAATTCTTGTTTGCTCTAGTCAACTTAGTTAAGGGTCTAACAATTTTGACAATACCGCCAGTCACCAGTGACTCAAATGATCTCAAGTTATTGCCATATCAATGGCTTTCCCTTTGATTGCTTTGAACTCTAGTCACAAGACCATGATTTGTAGTTTATTTCATTCCATTTTCCATCACCAAGCATCTGAAAAAACCATATAGCTTGATGTAGCCATCTATGGTACTTCTTCATCACCAGTTAACATATTGATTCATTTAAATCACATATTCTCCTTCAGTTTCATTTGCTTCCATTAAACAAAGGAATTCTTTCTCGATTCCACTCATCGAGCATGCATCAGTATCAAATCAATTTATTTTTTACTGTTTCAGCCCAATAAGTTCATCTGTTGAGGAAATAAAGTTAAAACACAATAATCTAAAGCTAAGAAAGTAGTAATTTTTGATGTGAAATCTTGTTTTGACACTTATGGTGGCACAAAGAAGGACATACCTGATCTCCCTCAGTTCCTCGAACAGCTCGAGCGAGTAGATGTTATCGTCGTCCGCAAAGTACACGATCCCATCCAGACGATGCCGCTCGATGTGCTCAAGTGCGGTGTTCCGCTGGTGGACACCTCTGTCCTTGATATTGGTCGAGTTCTTCTTGCAGACGAGATGCCTGTACACGACGCCAGTGCCCATGAGAATCTCTGCGGTCTCCATCGAGGCCGCGTTCATCTCCACCACAATCCAGAGGAGGGGCGGCGGGACCAGCCGCAGCGTCTGGCCCAGGCGGCTAAGGTAGTAGCTCTGGGAGGCGCGGTTGTACGTGGGCGTCACGACGATCAGCAGCTTATTCCTGGGTGGCGATGGATCCGGTGGGTCGTTCGGCAGGGGCTCGTCGTTCGAGTACCGGTGGCCGTCATCAGATCGCACGATCTCGATCTCTGCGTCGCCGGGCCGGAGGACTGCCGCGAGATCACGGCGCGGAAGGCTACCGTTACGGATGATGGAGGGCGACGAATCAAAGGAGAAGTGGTGGGGCCGCAAGACGAAGTCGTCAAGCTCCGCGAATGGGTAGAGGCCGAAGACGAAACCGAGGAGGAAGAAGAGGAGCAAGCGGGAGAGGTACCTCTTCCATGAATTGTGGTGGTGCTGGTGCTGCTGCGGCGGCAGCGGCTTGCCACGGAAGGGCTTCCGGAGGAAGACGCCCTCGAAGAGCCGGCGAACCGCGAAGAAAGAGCAGCAGGAGTGGGGGTGATGGCGGCTGGTGGAAATGCAAGAAGGGAGGGTGTGATTGTGGAGGGACCGATCGTTGTGGATGTGGCTAGCCGCCGAGAGAGCTCGACGGAAGGACGCCATGGCTCAGACGCATCAAGAAAGGAAGCAATTGATGAATTGGATCGAGAAGAGGAAGAGGGAGAGGAAACGGAAGGCTTAGATCTGGTGGGTTAAGATAGGGGCAAGGGGAGGAAAGAAGACGGAGATGGACGATGGATTGGGGAGGAGGAGACCTGGATCGCCCACGAGTGCCGGGGTTCCCCCGTCGCTACATCACAGCTCGGCAGTGGTAGTGTGAATCGCCTGGAATACCCTCGTACGCCACAAAGTTGGAGAAAATACCAGGAAGAGATGGAGGGGCGGAACCGGGTTTTCGTTTCTTATTGCTTTCTCCGCCTCAAATGCGGGTGTCTCACCACATCGTTGGTGAAGCAGATTCAACGCGCATCCCTAAGGCATCGGTACGAAAGCTCTCACCGGCCGCCGCCGCTCCCCGAGCGCTGGTGAGGAGACTTGTGATCTGCTTCCCTAATAGGGGTACGCCGCCACCAGAGGAACGAGGCTTCGGCTATGACGGTTGTTTTGTCTTTTTCTTCGCTTTTTCTGACAGTGTATGAAATGATCCGTAGACTTTCCACGTTAACTGGAATGATAGTGCAATGGGATACATTTTAATCGAATTTGGAGTGAGTTAGATTAAGAAAAAAAAAAAGGGGTACAAAGTTCATCTTTAATTTTGGGTTCTCAGCTGTCGATAGAATTCACATCTAAGCATAATAGCTAAATTCTAAATTCAATTGATATTATTCCTTATTCCAACACAATTGTAGGATGACGTGAGTATAATCGTCTTTTAACGTAGCAAAAAATAAAAACTCTTCTCAGGAGAAATGAGGAGAGAGTTTGTACTTCAAATCGAGGCTAAATCCAAATACAGCTTGATACCCAAAGGATGAAATTTTATTGAAAGAATATAAAACTATCAATAAGATTATTTATTGAAAGAAAAAAAATTATGTTTTAAACTCAAAAGGTTTTACAAGTTACCGTTGAAAATAACCAATAAGCAAAAACATATGTTTATACCCAAATGAAGTGTATTGATAAAGCTTAAATATTTTAAATTTTGCACTAGCATTTACGATAAGTATAAACATGCAATCCACATAATGCTTAAATTAACCATGCATATATTAGTATAAATAGTTGACGCATATAGACAAATATAAAAAAAATAATCGAAATAATATGCACAATACCGTAAGAAAAACTTTGTTATGGATTGCACATATGCACAACATGCATGGAAGTCCTGCAATTTTATAGCAAAAATATTTAAGACATCAAAGATAATATGCATTATTGTAGGTATGATAAAATATGATTTTTGTATATCAGTCCCATTTTTTTCATGTCTTTTCCATAGTTTATTGCCAGCATGAATAACTTATAGAGATAATGTACCAAATATGCCTTTATAAGAAAGGTGCTTTATGTATGGAGAACCTACAATTCACCACAATCTTAAAAAGCCCTGCTTAGCCTTTATAATGTTTCATGGTGGCACTTACAAAGTGGGGAGTAACTCGAGAAGATTTACCCTCGCTTGCTACCAAAAGTTGCCCTTAGGGGAATTGCGACCTATTTCTTGGACTAACATAGGGGATTGGGATGCCAATATTGATGATGGAAGAGTTTCTAATGGAAAGGCAAAGGTCATAATGTTTCATGCAAAAACGTAAAGAAACAAGACCACATGAAAATTAGGTAAATGAAGAGACGATAGTACCTACCTGTTCATACTGAGCAGTGGATTACTTGACAAAGGTTGACAAGGACGACAGAACCAACATCTCCACACCAAGTAGTTCGTGCACCTTCCAGTCCCAATTTGCTGTAAATCTCTGGAAATTCTATCCATGTTATAGATCAAGTCTAATCGATGCATCGTATCAAAGACTTACAAAACCTCTCCAAATGTGGATACTTTGTTAAAGAAATTGAACTCTGTGGCCTCCTGAGCACATTAATATCAAATGAAATATCAGGAACCAACGTCAGGCTTTGATGCATCGCTGGTTGGTCGATGAGACTATCTTGGAAGACCTAATTGATGTTGCCTTTCTCAGGTTGCTTATCATCAGCAATATCGCTAGGCAGATCAAGACCACAAGGTATCTTACCAGGATAATTGCTGTAACAAGAATCTGAACCAAGCATACTACCAAACAAAACCATTTTGCGTAATCAGTAAAATTTAGATGGCTGAAAAACATAAAGAGTGATTAGAAACTCTCACCTTCTGTCAACCAACACCATAGATCGGAGCTCACAGTTAGCTAAACTGAGGAACAGAAAGTGAAGAGTAAAATAATTATAAGATACTATTCCATTGAACAAATAGTCATCCTATCAACACCAAAACAAGAAATCTGACAGCGGGTACTTGGTAAAAAATATTCAATTGAAACTAGACCCATGCAGTAACAAGTAACAACTGCAATAAAGTGTTACATATCCTGAAAACTAGGACATGTTTGCAATTGATAAATGCTATATGTTCATAACTAGGATTCTAGCCTCTTCTATTTTCTAAAATATCTACTTAATTATAATCAAAATATCAAATATGCTGATTCTACTTTTTGAAAGGGTTGGTGCACACCTCAAAATCATGTTTATTCAAAATACTAACTGGACTAGTTCCTTCCTCATCGAACTCCCGTAGTAGCATCATTAGCAATTTTAGTATACCAGAAAATTGAGCTTAATGGATTCTCTAAAGTGACGTCTGCAAAATTTGCCTTCAGTGAACATTTAGAGATCATTCAAGTCTATTAAATGCAAAAGTACATTTTCTCAGTTGCATAAGCTTATTCAGGTGTTTCGTAAGGTAATATGACAAGGTGACTAAATCTTCTAGTATCCCCTATGCTGCATGTAAACATGCAAGTCATATTGTTACATTTTTTTTGTGCTTCTATTTCCCTACTCCACATCATGCTCATTACCAATAAATCTAACCAGCCAGAAACAAACTATTATGATCAGGTAATTTTTTTGGTCAATTGATTCATTTTATGCAGTGTATAATAATGCTCCCTAGTATTGGCGGGAGCCTCATGCACAGGTTCATTTTCAGTTCAGGAACCCAATTGCAAGGTTCAATCAAGTTTGAAAAATCCAATTCGACCAAACTGGTAAACTGCTAGCTCTCTTTTCTCAATATGCACAAAGTATAATTTTGTTTATTACTCTATTTATGTTTTTTTTCTCAGCTTTTTTGAACATGGTGTGAAGTAGACAAATAGTACCACTATGAGAACAGAATAAAAAATGTATCAATAGACGCTTACTGTTTGCTGATTTCCTCTTTGACGATAGGATGGCAGTCGCTACCAAACATTTTTAGGGTATGATACAAGAGCCCACTATGGCTAATGACAACAATCTCACTCTCTTTTCGTGTCCATAACCTGTAAAGTTAATGAATAAACAGTTAGATGCATAAGGTGAAACAAGTTTCATATAGTTTTTTTTTTTGTTAAATGCAATGTTTTCTTAGGAGTTCCTTCCTGGCCTAATCTACATGCCCAGGAATTGGTCAACCAAATACTAACTTTGCTTAGATAAGGTTTATTAGGTAAGGCAACAGGAAGAAGATTTGAGACCTTGAAGGCAAAAAAAATAGATTTGAGCCATTTGAGAAAAAGCATGAGAGAGCTGGGGAATCTAGTATATGAATTTAAGTCATATCGTCAATGCCACTATCAAATCAAATAGACCTAAGGAAAAGGAAAACCAGATGTTCCAAGAATATTACGATTCAACTGCAAAGTGTAATGCGATATTTCCTCATACACAACATAATGGCATTTACTTTTCCTGTGTTAAGCTGTTCTTTCGACAGAAGTGGCAAAATACTAAAATAAACAGGCCTCACTCATAATCAAATTGACCTCTAATCTAAACTTAAAAATGATTTAGCTGGTATGTTCAGGTCTATGATGTATTGGATATTGTAAATTATACAAAATACAGTTAATATTCTATTGGTAGCTATTTTGCTTCGTTAAGTTCACTGATATCGTGTTTTTTTTAGTCTTCACATAAAAGATTCATGAGTCATAAGCTTAAATAGTGAAGAATGATAATTTACATCTCCAGATAGAAAATCCTTGAAAATCTATCTTAACAAATAAAAAGTGACACTATGTTGCAAAGCAAGCAGAGTCAGGACAAGATACACATAATGAATATTTAGCTCTTAAGAAATGTAATAGAATTAAAAACTATTCACATGTACAAGCCAAGGAGCAGCTGTTATCATGGATTTAGGAGAATGTTAATTTTTCTCATCAAGATATAAAAGACTAAAAGAGAACCCTAATCAAAAGCAACATATCTCGACAATTTTGCAGCACTAAGTGAAATATTTATCATCACAGCATCACTACTTTCTTTAGGAAAACATTTGACACAGTTATGAGAATATGAAGATGCAAAAGCAGTATTCCTTAGGCTCAAAAAGAATGCCAGAGGACCACCAAACTTTGTGAAGCAGTTCAAGAAACAACTAGAAAAAAGTTGTGACGGTTACAAAAATGAGAACAAAGACAACTGAGTTAGCATGAAATATATGTGCCATCAAGAAAACTGAACAACCAGCCTCTGACCAAGGATTTTAATTTCGAATGATACCGCTTGGCTACGGCAAGGGAAGAAGAAGCATCGAGAGAGAAGAGGGAGAAGGTGCTCGAAGAAGAGGGAGAATCAGGAGAACCTCGACGCTTTCCGATCCGGCATTGCCCTCCCTTGACGATCCCGATCCAAAAGGTAACAGAGAGGCGACGGCTCAGCTTCTTCTTCGTCGCATTCTTCGCCAAAGGCCGAAGATGCCTGCGGCCTTCGCCGCATTCTTCACTGAACACCGCAGATGAGGAGAAGATCGGTCTTCTCCTCATCTGATGCAACGAGGAGAAGAAAAGGAGTTGACGTCGCCGAGGTAGCGTACGCCTCCCTTTTTTATATATTATTTTTATATTATATATATATATATATATATACACATATATACATATCAAGCGGTACATCCTAGCATCCCGCTCGGTACGCTTGTACCGTACCATACCGAGCAAAGCTCGAAACGCCGATACGATACGAAATTATGAACCTTGCCTCCGACTAAACATGAACTCCTTCAGTGACATAAAAATAACTTTACAATTGTATAAATGAATTAGCCATGAACTAAAAGCACAACAATGAATTGGACCACACAATGATTGTAACAGCATTGACAGGGAAAAACAGGCAATAGCGGTCAGCAAACTGGTCATTCATGGTTCTGATGATATTCAGCAAAAGGTAAACAACTAGAAATTGGAATGAAGCTATCTCATAAGAAAACATAAAGAAATTAGTCAAATCCTCAATGGTTTGTTCATGAAAACTTTTTATAATACTGGTTATTTATTCACCAGTTTAAAAACTTTACTCCTCTAGCTGCAACCTCTTCGTTTGTCTCTCTGACATCAGCTTCCCACAAGATGTCTTCATCATTCTCTATCTGAAAAGAGAGTCAAATTTTACATGATGCTCCAACAAAGACGAAGCTTTGCAAACTTACTGATACTCGATATAGTCATGAAATTATTAAGAAAGTACTTGCCAAAGAAAAATCAATTGCAGGGAAAAGATGCCGATATTCGCTTATATTTCTCCTCTTATCACATGGGCGAACTCCCTGCAGTCAGCATAAGCCTTCTAATTAGAAAATCACTTATCAACTTTATTTGAAAAATACAGAATGCTTATGGATAAACTTAACATCTGGAATAAATGTGAATTCAGAATTCAAATTGAATGCTAACTTCATAATAAACAACATGTAGACTTATCACCAAAAGTCCACCTCAAAGTGCAGCCTATTACTATTGATCCAAAGCATAATCACTAGAACAAGAGGACAGGCATGAAATAATAATAAATTATGTAAAACTTGGGATAAATCATGAAAAAATATGACATCTATGCTTGAAGACCAATTCTTCTGATCAAATTTGACAGAAGATAAATTAAACAGTAAGGTTAATCTTGTAAGTGAAACTTTAGAATTAATTATCAACCCAGTGGAAAAAGGATAAAGTAATAAATACCAAATGCTCCCGGCAAGATTCAACTGCTATAAATGGTGGACAGTTCAAGCTTGAAATTGCAGGCCGGTTACTATTCCCAACATTTTCAACCATTAAGGCAGGCACATTGACCCCATCACTATAGCTGTCTCCTCCAAAAACCCCTACGGCAGTTTGCATTGTTCTGTAGCAAAATTTATACCATTATAACAAAATAACCAGAGCCACAATTAAACTACAATCGCTTGATGCACTGATGACTAATGAACTATGAACTCGATGTAACAAAAACGCCACAACCATCACATTTATCTCATCTTTGCAAGCCTAATGCACAATATGGGTATCTGAGGAAGATCAAATGATCAATATACATATCCTTACCCCTGCAAGTAGAGAGATTATATCCACAATAAGAATCTTGGTCACTCAAATTATAATGGGCAAAACATACCTTATATTGCAAGGTAAAGCCCTTGCAGGACCAAATAGATGATGCAATGATGTCAGTTCATTCATATCAATTGTATTTTGTTGTTCAGACAAGTAATATTCTAAACAATTAATTCAATAACAATTGTCCTCTAATTAAACAAACTGGATCAAGTCCATGAGAACCTTTTACTTCTTTAACAATGTACTGTATACTATGTCACACTATAACTTGTTTTACGGTCTACTAAGAGGTCACACTATAACTTGTTTTACGGTCTACTAATATAAAGAAGACAGGACAGGCATTAATACAACAGTAGGTTGCTCCTTGCAGACTTGGGAGACCAAGCTTCAAGTCTTGGAAATAGCAATATAGAGATAAGGCTACGCATATTGATCCTCCTTTGACCCCGGTTTAGGGGAAGCCTCATGCACTGGGTTCTCCCTTTAATACATTGATGAGCATGTCATAGTGCAATCATTTTCTTGTACATGTTGTGCACCTTATGATGTCTTGTGTTTGATATCAAGAAAAAATAGAACATTATGAACACAAGAGTTTATAACATGTATCATAAACCACTTAACCAATAAGACCCTTCAAATTAATGGGCTAATTCCTTAGGATACCAATTATACCAACACGTGTTACCAAAACTTATTATTCTTTTGTTGTCCAATCAAGATTAAATTACAGCCTATTTGTCCACTAACTAGGCAAGTGGAGCTTTGGTGAAATAAAATCCCTAGCTACGAATAATATCTATTCAAAACTAAATAGCATTTGCTGAGTATTAATAATTCAATACAAATGATTTACTATTTTATAGTACAAATTCATATTTTATGTATATTATTTTGACACATGAACAAACATTTTCATTATGAATTGTACGGATGTTAAAAAATAAAAAACATGATAAATTGTTATGACCAAAGCTCAAAACCACGAGAACCAAGCTCCCAAACAGTATTTTATAGTTGTGTCCTATGGTGGGTAGTGAGTGACGTGAGATTAATCATACTGGATAGGAATGTTAAAGTTACCTCCAGTTTAATCTCTAATATCATTGTTAGGTCAGAGATATACAACACATGGATCATCCAAGATCCCTTGTAGCTGATATAGGGTCTGAAAGAGTTGTGCCCCACCACATGGCTGCCACAATACCCTGTGTTCCTCTACTAAGTCCAAATATTCATCAAGATGCACCAAAGATCCCAGTGTCCCCCGTACACCATAAACAACTACCATATTTGTTATAAATTGAGCCTACAATCATGTGAGTTAAGTTCACTTAGGAGTCATCAGATGTTGTTTCTTGGTGGTAGATAGTTACATATACTAAACAAAGTCATTGGACATGTTCAACTATTCATGCAGAATTGGTATGTTACAATAACTAAACACATGTACGGATTACAATTGATATGTCTAATCAAAGATAATGGAAAACAAGATGACTAAATGCATTTTTACCTTTTTTTTCTTCTAAAGTTAGTATCGCTTTCCAATTGAGGAAAAAAATACAAGTCTTAGACCCAATATCCTTGTAACAGTATAACAAGTTCTGAAGGAATAAATGATCTCAAACCAATCACATGCATTTAAAAATTTCATACCCTAAATATCTCTCCGCAATATCTAACTCATCATATATCTCTTCACAATAATATACTACTACAAAACACCTATGAACTAATAATGTTGATTCATTAAATTCAGCAGCATGTGGAATAAATACAAAAATCAAAAGGTTCCAGTCATAGCTTCAAATCTCGATACCGGACATCTATTGGTCCATGGTTGGACCACTACAAATCCTATATGCACCAAAATACCAACGCATGGTAGGCTGTCACACCGATCAACACCGAGAAGGACGGAGGAGAAAAAGGAGAGGAGTTGAGAAGAGGCACAGCGGAATAAGAGTAGGAGGAAGAAGAGGAAGAGGAGGATGAGGACTGAGTGAAGGATCTAAGGTTGATCGACAGCTACTCTCCAATGCGGATAATCATGCATCACTTACAAACCTACAAGAGCTTCAAATAAATCATATATCAATTCTTTCTCTCTCTGAAACTACAGAAAAAGAGTTAAATAACAATTCCCTTGGATAATGGTGGCAGTGGCGAGCTAAACAGGATTCAAGGGGAGTGGGGAGTGGAGAGAGAGGTGTTTAAAAGACGATGTCACTGTCAGAATTATAAAAAAAAAAAACTCAAACTGATGCATTAATAAGTCTTATTTGAATGTGTTCATAACATCTTAAATGATTCTTCTCATTATAATATGTATTTATTAGTGGAACACCAAAATTTTCAGGTGTCTCATCTTAACAACATTGAATTTAACAAAACAATAAACCTTTATCAGTTTTCATGAGTCATGAACTAATCCTTTGTCTAATTCTGCATGTTACTGTGTTTAAGGTATTACAAAAGAAGTTGTGAATCATGTGGCTGGATGCAAACTGGACATTACATGTGATAAAATTGGTGCCTTGAGGAAGAGGAAACTTGGGTTCCAGGACATTCACTAAACTCTTATATAAAGGATAAACCTGCAGTCGCTTGGTGCAATACCAAAACTAGAACCATCTTTACACAATATAGCCCCACCTAATGGAACTCCCAGAAAGTTCAAAATAATGGAAATCACTTACACCAAAGTTTTTTAAAAAAAATCTTCAGAACTTAAAAGAAATAAGGGCAACAGAATCAGCATCGGTGAAGATTTTCTTCTTGAAAGAAAAAAAGACTCGAGGCTCTAGTACAACATGACAAGGAGCTCCCCTTGATAATACTAGATTCAATGCCTAATATGTCCAACGATATTTTTTAATGCATGAAAAGTGTAATACATGGAGATCTGTCCTCTTTCTACTTGTTAATACACAAAGAATTTGAATTAAAAAAGGGACAAAAATTCATACTTCAAATTAGTCAAATAATTCATATAAGGCATATAAGGATTCTACCTTAGCAAAGGAGATGTGATAACCAATTGAATTTTCTTATATAGGCCACAGGCTCTAATGTGTTTACGGAGATTTTCGACCTGTAAGAATAACATAAATATAATTAAGCAAATTTAACTATCGGTCACAGGAAAGTTTCATAACAAGCGCATTATAAACATGTTAAAATATGAAAAAAGAAGTACCAATAAGTTGAACAAGCATGCATATTATCATACACAAAATCACTGAAGGATAACCGAACAAGTGTTGTTAGTTCTTGAAACTCCGCTCAACCATTCTTTATGCTGCTTTGTATAGATTTTATCTTTGCCACATTTCTCTGTGTCCTCTTACCTATTCATGTCACACACAAAGGCCTTTGTATATCTTCCTCAATCCCACTTTGCACAAAGGCCTCCACAATTTTTTCTTGCAAAACCATTCCACTCATGGGTTGGTTAGGAACTTGTGTCCAAGGTTGCCAAAGCACTCTGATGGTACATAGAGTTGGAATCCTTACATGCCCATGCACCACCCAAGGCAAATAAGCAGATCACCTAGTAACTTTAGGCAATTTATTTTCTAAAAATTAACAATAAAAAAATAACATTAAATATAATCTCAAATCTGAACATACAGTTGATTGTGCGACAATGCATGGCCAGTAAAAGCTAAAGTCAATTAACAGTTTAATATAAAGCAACTCACTATATTTTTACTCCATCAAAATATAAATGGTCTTGAATCTTGTATTAATTTTTCAATTCAATCTTTTAGCATTTTTGCATGGTCCGAAAGAACTACCTCTTAAAGCTTATAAACCTTAAAAGGCTAATAGAACCTTGTTTCGCCCAAGTATCGTTTGTCAGGCCTGCACTCATGGGGCAAATATATTGAAATAGTTTTTAACCTAGACCTCTTAAGACAGGTTGGATTAGAAAGGCAAGCCCATTTAAGCACCTACACATGCATCTAGGCACCCATGCACCAGCATTTGATAGCATTACTACCAACCATATCCATTGTTGTATGTTAAACTGCAAAGCCTAAAACTATTGAATCCAATAATGAATAAACCATTAAACTAATCTGAGAACTATACCTCGAAAATTATGAAGAATACCTACGTACATGTATTAAAATAAAAGAAAATTGACATCCACAGAAGTCACCTATATTGATTATATATCTAAATATCAAAGAAAACATACATACATAATATGCAAAATGAAAAAAGAAAGACTAAAAATTTGCCTAAGTCAATTATACCTAGCCAGTAGGGTCCAATTAAGCACCTAGGTGATACCCAGTGTCCTAGGCAGCAACTTTGAATAACACTAGCTACATCTAATTCACTCATATGTAAACCCAATTCCATGTGAGCTCGTGCTATTACAGGACTATACCTATTAACATCTCCATCCATATCACAAGATTATGCAGCCATCTGACATCCTCTAGTCACTTATCTAATGGCTCTAGATCCTTCAGTTTTTTTTTTTTTTAACTCACTTCACTCAAGTAAGACTTGCACTTGGAGTAACACTCACTCTCCTGATCTTATGACGCACATCAGTAGGCTGTCTCCTCAGAGACCCTTGAAACTCCATTTCAACAAAATCACTTCACTTTGTTTTATCTAACTTCTGGATATCTTTCTTTAGTTCAATATGGAATCTCCTACCGCATCCATACATGGCTTTTAACTTTGTCAAGGTACCATGTGGTGACTAGAGTAGTTTCCTAACACAATAAATTGCACAGAATGCTGTCTGAAAGTACTCATGCTTAACCTCTTATTAGCCTCCCATTAAGTTCATTTACCTAAAACCATACTTATGTATATCCTCTCCATGTAAAACTTCTTGGATATCAATGAAACAAACCACTGGTGTCCTTGTTAAGTTCTATCAAATTCAATATTCCCCTAGCTAGAGTAGAGTTCCTTGGCTCCATGTAAATCTAAGTTGAATCTGCATGGATCTAACATAGTTCCCCATAGATTTAAGCTAGATCCAACATAGACCTAGCCTAAATCTGTGGATCTTGGCCATTTATGTCTAGTTACATGATTACGATTGTTGCTTCACCTAAGATCAAATGTTTCATGCATTATTCTTTCTTGCCTCACTATTTTCTTTCAGTTTATGCACCAAAACAAATTTGAATAATTTTGATGCATAATTGAAGTCATAACTACGTTGAACTACAATGATCTAGAGAGAGCATGAATAGAAGTGCTGCAACTCACAATAATTCTTATACTAATTGCTGCATCAACTTCTACAATTTAATATGTTTTGAAAACAAATATTATCAGTTGATATCACCAGTCTCGCACGCAACATTTTCCACAAGCAGTAATGTTAGGAAACCATGTTGCATCTAGTAAAACATTTTGCACCATCCTACACAAAACTATTCCTGTTTAATTGTAGTCCATCAAATGATCAACAAAACTGAAAAAAAAAGTGCATATATTCAACCAAAAAATCTTGACTGCCCTTGGATCAATCAGGATAGACTACTCAAATAAATAACATGCAGCAAACAGAGAGAAAGAAAGTCATTGACTGTACCTGATCCCATCCCAATGGAGTAAGGGGTGCATCAAAAAGTTCTGGAGATAAGTATGCTCTGTCGTCTTTTTCACCTTTCACATTATGAATGCCCTGAGCATGTCTGACCTACATACACATTTTGCATGTAATAGATTAGAGTTTCAGGTCCCAAAAAAAAAAATCTTTGGTACAGGGTCACTTTAGAAAATATATTTAGCTAAAACGAACCAGGTGCACAGTTTTACAGCGCTGCAAAGGAAACAAGCTTGAGCTAGTGACACCATTCATATCTGCAGATAACCAAGTTCGAAGGTGGTGGCATTCAGTCAATGCAAAACCAGAGCAACTAGTGTCAAATTATAAACCTAAAGCATTGTCTAAAATTCTCTATTGAAAGGATGAGTAATACAAGGAGATTTGCAGATAATAAAATTTAATGTTTTTTTAACTTTTCAACTTGGTACTAGCCTAGCTAAAATACTTTGAACCAGTAGTTAAAAAGAATCAAATTAAATGTTTTGAAACATCTATGTAACCTGAACTATAAACAGTGGTCCTACACCATGAAGTACAAGAGATGAGGATGTGAATTGAAACTGGGCTGCCCCATGCAGACATATCAGCTTTAGGATCCTTGCCATGCCAAGCCATATCCAGTTATCCACATAGTATTTTTATGTCCATCTGGACACATATCCACATATTAATTCTAAGTACATTGTTGGCACATTATCTTACCTTTTTCCTAAAGATAGTGAGTGACCAATCCAGCAAAAGAACTCAAAAGATAAATCCATATCATTAATTTCTTCATGCTCGTTCCAAGTTCAAAATAATGTTTGTACAAATAAGAATCCCCTTCTTTACATGACTTCGTCTCCATATAGATAAATATAAGGCCTATGGGGCAATTACTCAGAACTACATTCTGCAGCAAGCCTTCCTAGATGACAACAAGAATCCCATTAGCCTCATTAATCATATATGGGATCATGAATCTTGACAGAATGATAGCATCCACCATTAAAACCTCATTAAAGGAGAAATTTGATCAAAACATTGAATATTGATTATGTTACAGCAGTTGATTCTTGTCTTGACAAAATTTATCAATATCTCTAGACAAATATTGGACGATGGTGCACATCGATTATCATGACATACGAATCTTGAATACTCATGTTTTGACTTCCTCTAGGATACCAACCAATGAAGCATAGAAGATAATGTTATGTGAAAAATGGTAGTATGGTGTTTAAAATGTGTACCCTTACCAATTTTGTTGCGTGGTAGGACATCAATTTCACACATTTGTATTAGAAAACACTGTTACAAAATAGCTCAAATTTTAGTCACAATGGCATGGTTCACCGAATTGTCTGACTTCAATATATATTCATTAAAAAAAGAAGTAGATACTTGTTATGAACAAAGAAACCCATAAGTCATGAGGCAATATATTCCTTGGCAACTTGGTTACCAGAAGCCAGAAGTTCCTGTAGTTAAGTTCAAAGACTAGAATAGTTGTCAATGGAGGTGCAAAAACTTTGTGGGCGCACCTTTTGAGATTTTCTCATCAAGAAAACTAGTCAGTCACGATTCTCACTCCTTCCCTACAACTCGAGGACAACCGGCCGGTGAAAGATGTGTTTGGCTGCGTGATAGACAAAAAGGTTTTGGAAAAATTGAACTAGATAAGGCAGACCGGCAGTTACCATAAGGTGCCTCCTCCACCTACTTTGAATTCTTTGATCAAATATCGGACCCTATCTAAGAAACGTAGGCACCGGGTCTACTAAATTACAAACCCTCTGTTGAAATCTCCTAGCTCAACTTTTCTTGAACATATAATTCTCCCTTGACCATGTTCTTTGCTCAACGGCTTAATGCTTTTGCATTCTTACAAGTGATAACTGGAAGGAGCAAGAAACCTAAACTTCTCTACGATTTTATGGAATTACTACTACAATTTTTCTTTCCCAGTCGTTACGAATGCTGTCTTCACTCGGATTTCCGAACTGCCTGCCGCTGTGCGACTATTCGTCATCGATAAAACAGAAACGAAAGAAAATCAATCTCTAATTACGAACGGTGGAGTTACCGTACGACAAGACAACCATCAATCAAAGAGAGCAAGGGCAACGATCTTCTTCTTGACCAGGCAACCAATTTAAGGAGCACGCGAACGAGATCAGATCAAGAAGGGACGGTAGGTAGTCTCTTCCTTTCCTTGATATTTACCTGGGAAGCCGGAGGAGCAGCGGGGACGACACGGCCAAGTAGAGGCGGAAGAGAGCGGGAGGGGAAGAAGCGGTGGAGACGAGGATGAAGAGGGGAGTTCTTTGGATGCATTATTAATATGTGGTGCAGATGTGGGGAGGAAATGAAAGCCCAACTTTTGTGGAACTTAGAATTCCAGCCCAAGTATTTGTTTTGAAATTTTCTTTATTTTATGTTTTTTTTTTATCTATTAACAACCTCGTTATTGATAATCTCTTTAAAAATAATAAAATATTATTTTACCATTTATAATCATAATATTATTGATTTTATTTTTTTCTATAATCCCTTATTAGTCGTAATCATTGTCGACTCTTATCACTGATGTTGCTTGATATTGTCTCACTTGAAAAAGTGAGAATTTTATTATAAAATCATTTTAAAAAAGAGATTTTCTTTAATCAGTCACTCAAATCATATAGTCAAATTTATAATTGATTCTCGAATTATAGATTGACTGAGGATTAGAACATTTAAGGAATGCAAAATTGTCACTTATGATCTTTTCTCACCATTATCATCTTCTGAGAAAGATGAAAAATAACAAAAAGAGAAGGTAGAGAATGAAGAGAAGTAGAGGAGTACATTTAGGTATATTTATAATTTAAAAATTAAAAAATAAAATAAAATATGAGTGTAAATAATAAAATGAGGGTTATAAATAGCAATCTCCTTTCTTTATTTCTTTAACTCGAACTAATTAATATTAATGAACAATTTATTCAATATATATATATATGGGTATTTTAAATTTTTCACATCATGAAGATTTTTTTTTTTTGGATCTTAATGTAGTGCGAAAATAGGGTTTTTTTATAATCTTTTTGTTACCATTGGTTTACTTTTTTTTTCAAATTTTATAGTATAAAGTCGTACAAAAATGACATATTTGAGGTTTCAAACTCTCATGTTTTCATGTAATGTGGATGTATTGAATCTATTTACTAAGGATTGAAAATCATATCCGATAAGGATCAATTATGAAGTATTCATAAACACTTATCCTTCTTTGATTTAGGTTGATAAGATTTAATGATTGCCATGGAGACGAGTCACATGAGCTATAGAATCCATGACACATCCGCTCTCTCATATGAAGATCTCTGAAGTGAAGTGTTAACCTAAAATGATCGAGGTGTCCACATCAGTGCCATGCATTCTTCTCTCATAGACTTTGAAGTTTTTTTTGTCACGTTATGTTAAAATCGATCAAATGTTAACTCTAAATAGTTGTGTATTATTATACTTATATTTCAATATTTTTCATCACGAAAGATTATTTCGACACAATAATTAAGTTTTTTGATAATTTTTATATGATTTATGTAACTGCACAAATTGGATTCATAATAAGTTTTTCTTTTTTCTTCATGAGTGTATTCCTGATTGATATAAAGGACACTAAGAAAGTTACAAGAACTAATGCTTTTTTCTTGAAGGAACGTATAGAAGATGATCAATATTTGTGTAGCTATTGAAACTATGCTAATCCTCTAATCCTCTGACCATAAAAGAAGATTTCATGGTCAAGCAATCGATGACCTTTGACTCGTCGCAATGTTGTTACTTGGCCAAACATAAAAGTCAATGCTCATCCATTAATCCCAGTGATCATCACACCATACTTTCGACCTTGTTTGGGACTCCATAAATCCGTGCAGTTATTGTCGTGATGGGGTGCACGCCCTAATGGTTGCAGACAATGAGATGATGGGATGTTTTCTTTGTCATCGATTTCATTGTACACATAATTGCAAGATACATGAACCAGACAATCTACAATAATTGGCACAATGTAACTGCACAAATTGGATTCATAATACTTTTTAAGTTTTTCTTTTTTCTTCACGAGTGTATTCCTGATTGATATAAAGGACACTAAGAAAGTTACAAGAACTAATGCTTTTTTCTTGAAGGAACGTATAGAAGATGATCAATATTTGTGTAGCTATTGAAACTATGCTAATCCTCTAATCCTCTGACCATAAAAGAAGATTTCATGGTCAAGCAATCGATGACCTTTGACTCGTCGCAATGTTGTTACTTGGCCAAACATAAAAGTCAATGCTCATCCATTAATCCCAGTGATCATCACACCATACTTTCGACCTTGTTTGGGACTCCATAAATCCGTGCAGTTATTGTCGTGATGGGGTGCACGCCCTAATGGTTGCAGACAATGAGATGATGGGATGTTTTCTTTGTCATCGATTTCATTGTACACATAATTGCAAGATACATGAACCAGACAATCTACATCTCTCTCTCTCTCTCTCTCTCTCTCTCTCTCTCGTTTTCTTTGTCATCGATTTTATTGTACACATAATTGCAAGATACATGAACCAGACAATCTACATCTCTCTCTCTCTCTCTCTCTCTCTCTCTCTCTCGTTTTCTTTGTCATCGATTTTATTGTACACATAATTGCAAGATACATGAACCAGACAATCTACATCTCTCTCTCTCTCTCTCTCTCTCTCTCTCTCTCGTTTTCTTTGTCATCGATTTCATTGTACACATAATTGCAAGATACATGAACCAGACAATCTACAATAATTGGCACATACTGGACATCTCTCTCTCTCTCTCTCTTCTCTCTCTCTTCTGCCTTTCTTCCTCATGCAGACACTTCAACTTGCCTCCATGTGAAGCCACTTAAGACTGACATGATAAGAAACCATCACGAGGTGACTGTGGATCTGAGACAAATGTCTCTCAGGGTCAAGCTTCGGTCATAGCTTGTGACTGAAGGAAAGCTGCATGCACACTGCTGAAGAGGCTCTCTACATTAATTTTCTTAGGATCGAGTCCAACTCCATGTCGGTAGCAGTCTTATTTATTTATGTCATTCATATGCTTTATTAAATTATTGACGAATGATGGGAGTACCTAATTAATTAATGGGAGTACCTAATTAATTAATTTTATCTGACATGTACGATTGTTATGAGATAGTTGAAGGTGAATATATATATATATATATATATATATATATATATATATAAATACATAGACCGTCAAATATAAATGATTATGATTTTGTTTTTTTTTATAAGAGATTAAAGAAAGGGGGTTACATTTACATTTCTTTAACCATTAGTGTTCACACTCATATACCTCGAGTTATTCACTTGAGATACAATACTAATTTCTATTCAACGATCTAAGTCTCTCACCTTTATAGACGACCCTAAGCTATATGTTTATCCCCGTCGAGTTGTTCTTAAATCTCACATAGTAAGTACAGATGCTAATAGTTATGATACAGGTCATTGGTCCACTTTTTGTCCTAGTTAGCCCAATAAACGATACCACCATCTCAGCCATGGTCACCGACTCAACCGCCACTAGCATCAGCACCCATCGAGGTTCTCCCACTCGACATGGTGTCGCCATCCAAAGAGCGCCTAAGACCTATCGAACTGTCGACCAAGGGGGAAAGCTCCCGAACCGTAGAATTTGGTTGACCACACCACCACTCTACCCTGCCTGAATCTAAGACTTAATCGATAGATTTGATGGGGGATTCCCTGTGGATCCAACTATGATATATGAACTTACGTTTAGAGGAGATGCAATGAGAGTTCCAACAATCTAGAGGAGAAACACTGGTCGACCCCACCTTGAGTCGATCGCCATTTACATAGAAAATCCAGGAGGAATCAATTCTAACAAACTTTCGCCTCATGTCGTTGGAGGCGTTCGATGGCAGTGCTGACCTGATAGAGCACATTATAGCTTTTCATGCCCAAATGTCATTGTATAGTACTTCAAACATCATGATATGTCACACTGTCCCAACCACATTAAGAGGCTTAGCACAAAAATGGTATGCCCGCTTGTAGCTGCTTTCTATCAGTTCTTTTGCCTAGCTCATGATGACGCTTCCTTAGGAATATGTGCCCGAGGCTATCAACGACAACACTTCTCAGACTTAGGCAATGGGAGGAGAAAATACTTACAGATTTTGTCACTCGATTCACCAATGAAATTCAAGACATAATAAATGCTCATCCATCACTCATAATATAGACATTCATGAGGGGGCTCAAGCCATCTTATCTTTTCTAGTTACTGATAGAGAGACCACTAATGATAGTACTAGAGGTACTAAGAGGGCTAATCAATATTTATTGTTAAGACAATGATCTATGGTAACAATGAGGAGTCACACAAGAGACCGAAGCAGGAGTGACTACAATCCACCTCGACCCCGAGATCACCAAGACAAAGGAGGATAAACAACTCGAGTTACCTCGCCTAAGGTCCAAGTTGATCACCCTGAGTATGTCTAAAACTAAAGTTTTTCTATAGATAAAAAAAATGGACTCTTAAAAGACCTTCACCCGATGGAGACTCTATTGGTGAAAAGAGATAGGTTCAAATATTGTCGGTTCCACCAGGATTATGACCACAACATAAAGGATTGTCACGACTTGAAAGAGTAGATTGAAGAACTCATACATCATGGACACCTTGGGCGATTCATCTAAAATCATTAGGAACTCTCAGCTTGACCCCAGAAGTTGGTGAAGAGACAAATTGATATCATCATTGGTAGACTTTATTCGAGAGGATATACCTTCTTGGGTCATAAAACTTATGCCTAAGCTACCATTAAAAAGCATTCGAGGATGAAGAGCAACCTAGAGATAACCTTCAAGGAGGAAGAGACAAAATACCTTGATACGTTAGTAGTTTCTATTAAGATGGTCAACGCTAGGGTGAAAAGGGTCATAATTGGCATAGATAGCTCTATCGATATCCTCTATTTTAATATTTTATAAAAAACTCGGGCTCTCGATTAACGACCTTACCCCTATGACTTCTTCATTGACAAGGTTCACTAGTGAATCTATCTCCCCTCTCAGGATCGTGAACCTGCGTGTCACACTCGGAGATGAGCCTTGCTCCAAAACAATACTGGCTAGATTCATGGTAGTAGATATCCCCTAGCATACGATGCATATTATAGGCTGACCTACTCTGAATAAATTGAGGATGATGATATTGACCTATCATATAGTGATGAAGTTTCTGACGAGAACCAACATTAGAGAGCTAAGAAGCAACCTAAGAGAGTTGTGCTAGTGTTATTTGATGACGATCTCCCAATCAAATAAGGCCTGATCCAAGAAGCTACTTATGGACCCTCAAGACTTCACTATGTCTATCTCACATCCTGAGTCGGTTAAATCGCTAATTGAAGCACCCATAAACAAAATTTTGGTGCTTCAAAGAGCTAAAGTTCAACCTAATTAGATCCCGAGGTAAGCTAATGTCAAATTAGGAAAGGATATATCAAGTACTCGAGGTCATCTAAGATAGAACCTATTGTCTTGAGATAATAGAAGGGGTAGTGTCTCTAAGGACATGATACATTACAAATTTAAAGATGTTTTACCCCTGAGGCATCCCTCGGGGTTATATCAGGATAACTATGTCCCAAGTGTCAAGCCTTGGTCTACCATGTTTTTGGCACCAATTGTAAAGAAAAATATTTTCAAGGTATATATATTGCAAGTCGAGGAAAGAAAGTTTCATTACTTGAAAAGACTACATCAACTCGATCGGGCCTCTACATAAAAAATAAGACTTTGACCTACCGAGATAGAGACTGATCAGGTGGACAAGCCTGATAACGTAGTAAGGAAAAGACACAAGGACTAAGTTGGGCAGGAAGACTCGATGACTCAGTAAAGACCAACACCTCATAAGACAAGACAAGGATTGTCTTCTCTTGAAACCTCACAACTTGCTCATCTAGCTCAAAGTTGTATGGCCTCATTGAACCTAGCTCTCAGTGAGGCATCATTCAACCTCTTCTAGTTGCCTCACCAGTTTGACTCCTCGAGCCTCTGCCTTAGTGATAAATGCTGGGTCACTCCTTTTCCTCTTCAGCCCCTCCATCTCATCATGAATATTATTGATCATGAGGGATTGATGATGAATGATGGAGCTGATATTTTGTACATGGTCAAGATTGGTTATAACATAATGGTGATACTATAAGTCAAAGACAAAGAGGGACCTTGAAAAATTACAAAAGTAATCAATGTGTAAAGATTGTCTCAAAAAATGCAAAAGTGACCAATGTGCGAAGACCACCTAAGAAAGTGTAAAAGTGATCGATACACGAAGATCACCTTGAAAAGCATGAAAGAAACCTACCACGATGGGAGACACAAGATAAAATATGACCAAGGTATATAAGTTAAGAAAACCCGACCTACATAAGAAAAACCCACTACGGCGGAAGGCATAAGACAAAATATGCTCGAGGCACATGAGTAAAAAAAATATGACCCTCGTAAAAAGAAACTCATCATAGCGAGAGGTATAAGACAAAATATGTCTGAGGTGCATGAGTAAAGAAAATCTAACTCGTGTAAAAAGAAATCTATCATGATTGGAGGCACAAAACAAAATATATCTGAGACATGTAAGTTGGGAAAACCCGACCCACGTAAGAGGAAACTCATGAAAGCATAATGCACAAGATAAAATGTGCTCAAGACGCATGAGTAGGAAAACCCAACCTGCATAAGAAGAAACCTACCACGATGGGAGGCACAAGACAAAATATTCCCGAAGCACATAAGAAGAAACCTACCATGGTAAGAGGCACAATGTGAGATATGTCCAAAGAACATGAGTAGGGAAAACTCGACCCGCATGAGAGTAAGTCTGCCACAATGAGAGACACAAGGGAAAAAATACCCGAAGCAGGGAGGTAGAGCATTGACCCCTTCTTTACTTGAGGTGGGTAGGCTTTCTAACTACATGAGAGTAAGTCGTGGAGGTATGGAAGTTTGACCCCCCACCTTCACCAAAGACGAGAAGGTCGTGAAACACGACCCCTACCTTCACCCGAGGTGTGAAGGTTGGGAAACCTGACCCTGGCTAACCAAGATGCATCTCTCAATGATACAAGGGGTTAGTCGACGATGGATTGTCATTGGCAATGCTTGAGCACGATGAACTAAATGTGTTGGATGAACTAAATGTGCCACCAAATCGACAATGGATCGAAGAGGTATAAGCTTAATGTGTCAGATGAACTAGACATCGCATTTCAAACCCCTCCCGCGAGAGCCTCGAAGTACACCATCAGCCAATCTTCTTCCAACCTATGATCGTCATATAGTGTCTGAAATGGAAAGAGAGTTTGGAGGCCACCCTCCACCTATCTGCCCACGTGGGTAAAGGTCCAAAGTAGGAGGTTATGGGTTGTCCTCCCTTATCACCCACATGGACAAGAGGCCAAGAGAGGACCGTTGGAGGTTGTTAGAGGCTATCTTTTCACAAAATACTTCATAACATATTTTGCCCCTTTATGACTATATATAAAGTTCATCTTCAACACAATGACAGAGGGTTACCTTTTTTTTACTACTAGCGTCTACACTCATATACTTCGAGTTACTAACTTGAATATTGAAGAGATTGGGTCAAAAAAACCTCTACCAACCTCAGTCTTCATGCAAGTAGCATTTCGGGAGTTTAACGATTCTATCTTAAAAGTACCTCAGCCAACCCTATGTATTTGGGTCTGGACCATATCAAGTTAACTAGGATATTAACGACTTTTTTCCTTAAAAATATTTTAATAATTTCTTATAAGAAACAATAGTAGATTATATTATTTCAAGAGAAATGATCAACATAAGAAAACAAAGATTCTGCTATTAGAAAACTATTTCATGTGATCATAGCTACAAGTGGTCCTCGGAGAAGGAACACATTTGAATCAAAATAAAATTCTTCCACATCTATGATTTAACTGATAATATATATGTTTTCTGAAACAATTTTGTAGTAAATAACTGCTGTTGTTGATTCCTTGTCTATTACTTCTCTTTATGCTAATAAGTGGATAACTTGTTTGAATCAATTTTCTGAATCAATCTGTCAGAAATATTCACATCAATAATAACTCGACACATAATAGTTCCATCAACAGTGAAAGAGCATAACCTAATCAACATCTAGACCACGTGAAGATCAATCCAAAACAGTAATCCAAGGAATATTCTAAAAATAATGGGAAACAAAATATTCTATTCGTACCATAAAATATTCCCATCACTTAACTTGTTCTAAAAAATATATTAGGCAAGATAATCAAGATTAATTATTATTTACTAAAATCATTCTATTCATATCAGTCATCGACTTGAACAATCGAAGGCATCTGAGTCCACTTCAACCTCAAGCTAACTTCCATGTCTCCCTTTCGGCCACATCAATCTTTTTGTGCAAACGAACCTAAGCATCACCGAAGTCCATGCTATCAAATCTAAATCTAAGTTAAAAATCTTACTTAAGCTGTTTTTTTTTTTTTTTGCTTGCTTGAAGATAAGACAGGAACAAATATAATGTTTTAACTACAGATTATTCCAGTAAATTCCCATCTACAACTCCATTTTTATCACGTCGCTGCTCTTATCGGCCTCTACAAGCAAGCAATCATTGGTCGATCCATCTCTCTCTAGATTCGTTTTACTGACATCCCTATCAATGTCATTCTATGAGAATAGAACGTGACCATCCAACTAAAAAAATAATGTGGAGATGAGGATGAAGAAGGGAGGAGAGATGATTGATGTCATGTTAGCAAGCCGTCTAAGAAACGCATCTTTCGATGAGTGCAATCAGTACTCTATAATAGTAATCAAGTGTAGAGGGCATTGATGGTTTAGGTGGCACAGTAACTCCTATCATTGTTGTGTCAGGTGGGGGGTCACCAAAGGTTGGCTGCAAGTGCGTCGTCTCTCCCACTGGCCTACTCTCTTCTTCTTTGGAAGATGGGCGGTGGCGAAAAGGAAAGAAGAATGTTTATTGCTGAAAGTAGCAGACGATAAAGAGGAATGGAGCAGTAGTCGGAGAAGGAGAGAGTAACCAAGAGGCAGATTAAAGACGGGCTGAAACAGGAAGGGAAGAAGGATCTGTATCCGAATGGGGAGGTGGAGTGGAGAATTACGACGCGGTCTTGACTGCTAGATCAGTGCCGAAAGCCGAGGTACTGCTGCGAACCTCGGGAAATTTACTTGTCTTGATGCGGTGGCACTTCCTTCTCACTGGGATGCAGAAAAGCCAAGACGGTGATGATGACGGTGATGTGCTTGTGATATATAGGATGTGGAGGTGCGCAAGGAGGAGTCCAATTGTGGAAGAAGGCACAGAAAGAGAGTACCTTTGAGAGAAGAAGCCAAGTGAGCGAGCGATGGGAGGGTGGCGGAGAGCCTTCTGCACGTCGGCGACTGTGGTGGCCAGGACGGAAGCAGGAGAGAAGAAGCAGCAGAAGCAAATCATGGGCAGTTCGAGCCCCAGGAGTTGCGCCAAGCTGAGCTTCTTCTCCGGCGGCGGCGGCGGACGAGGGGGGAACAGCCCCTCGACGCCGCGGCTGGCGCTGTGCCGGACTAGTTCCGAGTCTCCGGACAGCTCGAAGCTGCAATGCGACAAGCTCACCAGTCCCGCCACCGCCAGCGTCAACACCAGCAGGAAGAACCGGAGTCCAGCTCTGTTTCGGCGGAAGGCTCTGTCTACCCCTTCTTCTCCAAGATCTCCATCCGGGTTCGCCCTCTTCAAGCAGCTCTCCCGGGTATGCATTCCCTGCCTCCGAAAACATGCTTCTTTCTTGAAGATGACTGCGAAATTCTTTGATTCCTGCTGTTTGATTTCCATAAAGATCCAGTGGTCATGGTGTTTCATTTAATCTATCTCGGTGGCTGGATCTCGTTAGGGACTCCCAGCTTCTGGGCAAGCACCGTGGTGCGCAGCCTCATTGCAGAATGATGAGGGATGGGACGAGTTCTCTCCCCATCTTTTCCGGTCATTTCAGTTTCTTTTTGGGTTCACAGCCTTTCGATTGCCATATCAGAGCAATTATCCTTCTTTTGACTCTTCTCGTTGTCATAGACGATCGCTGGTATCTGTCGTCGTCTTCCTTTTGGGTTGTTGACGTTGTTTTGATGCGGTGGTGGCGGTGGAATTGCAGAGTAGGTGCCGGATATGTACGCAGAGCCTCAGGGCGAGCCGGGAGATGCCGGTCTTCACGGCGGAGTGTTCCCACGCCTTCCACCTTTCCTGCATCGCTGCCCACGTCAGGAGCATGCACGGCAGCCTCGCGTGCCCCGTCTGCTTCGCCACCTTGCGTCGAGCACAGTTGCCCTCCGCTCTCCACCACCAACAAGAGGATGCAGTCGTCGAACAGGTGCTGGCCGGAGAGAGCGAGAACCGGAACAACCCGAACAGAAGAAGTACTAGCGGCGGCGATAGGAATGCTAGCAAAGGGGGGGAACGGCAGCTGGGACAGAACAGACTGACTGCTGCTGCTGCTGTTAAGGTCTACGACGACGACGAGCCGCTGCTCATTGTGTCCACGACCAACAAGGGCGGAGGTGTGCGGTTCAACCCAATTCCAGAAGCAGCAAACGAGGATGAAGATGAACGTGGGAACGATGAGGATGACTTGGAACGAAAGAACAAGTTCCGCGGGCTCCTCGCGACCACTCCCTCACCTAGAAGCCATGGCGGCGGAGTCCCACGTCGGCCGACAACGAGGTCCAGGACGGGTGGCGTCCAGGTGAGCATGATGCCGCAGGCAGCTCTGCTCTCCGAAGGGCGGAGACACCGGAATTATGTGGTGGTGCTCAAGGTGAAAGCGCCACGGATGCGGCCTGCCAATCTCCTCAGCCCAGCGGGCGGGCGCACCCCAATCGATCTGGTGACGGTGCTCGACGTAGGCCAAGGCATGACGTCTGACAAGCTCCAGATGCTGAAGAGCAAAATGCGGCTGGTGGTCTCGTCCATGGGCCCTGCGGATAGACTCTCCGTGGTGGCCTTCTCGGCGGTCGCAGGTTCCAAGAGGCTGCTCCCTCTTCGACGGATGTCGAGGCAGGGCCAGCGCGCTGCCCGCCAGATCGTGGAAAGGCTTGTCGTGGTGGGCGGCGGCGCCCCGTCGGGGGAAGAGATCGTGGCTGATGCGCTCAGAAAGGCCACCAAGGTTCTGGAAGACCGCAGGGAGCGCAACCCGGTGGCCACCATCATGCTCCTATCCGACGCCCGGCAGCAGCGGTCGCAGGACCAAGGAAAGGAGGACGAGCACAACTACCATCACACACCTCTTTGCTCACCACGGGATGCTGGTGATGGCGATATCCGGCCCCATCCCCTACCGATGATGACTTCTGCCGGCCCCGCCACTAGCTATGCACATCTGGCGATTCCCCTCCACGCTCCTGGGTTTGGTGATGGAGCAGCGGGGCCGTCGCCGCAGAAACAGAAGGAGGAATCCTCCGAAGACTCCTTCATGAAGTGCGTGGGCGGACTCGCATCCTTGGTCATGCGGGACGTCCGCCTGCAACTTTTCCTCCCCTCCGGCAAGATCTCTGCCGTCTACCCATGCGGTGGCGGTGGTGGTGGCGGCGGCGGCTGCAGAGAGGAGGCTCCCGGGGAAGGGAGCTTCGTTCTTCATCTGGGAAACCTCTACGCCGAGGAGGAGAGGGAGCTGCTGGTGGAGCTGCGAGTGCCAGTGTCGTCGTCGGCAGCTTCGTCACCGGAAAACAGCCACCATCAGCTGTCCGTGAAGTGTAACTACAGAGATCCAGCCATCCAAGACGTCATCTTGGACGCGGAGCAGATCCTTCTCTTGCCACCCCTCCTCCGCAGCCATCCCGAGCTCAGCCAAGCAGCCTCGTCATCCTCCTGCTCCGCGACCTCCCAGTGGCTGCGGAATCTCTTCGTCTCCACCCGGGCGTTGGCCGAGTCGCGGCGCCTCGCGGACCTCTCAGACTACGCCACAGCCCACAACCTGCTCTCCTCCGCCCGCTCGCTGCTTCGGCAGTCCGCTTGCGACGCCCAGGACCACGGCCTCATCCAGAACCTGGAAGCAGAGCTCGCCGACCTCGAGCGCCGCCGTCTACTGAGGAAGCAGCACCAGCTCCCTCGTCATCAGGAGCAGCAGGAGGAGTCCCTCTCGCCATCCAATAGGAGGCGGCGGCGGCGAGAGCCTCCGGCGGAGGTGCGAGGGGAGCAGCTGACGTCCACTTCGGCATGGCGCGCCGCCGAGCAGCTGGCGAAGGTGGCCATCATGCGGAAGTCTCTGAACCGGGTCGGTGATCTGCATGGGTTCGAGAACGCCCGGTTCTGAGCAAACCGGAGCCAATTGGGTTTAACTTCATATATATCCGGTTGAATGATTGTACAGATCCTGTAAATGAATTTTCATTTGTACAATGTTACTTATCAGATGCATGAGGAATAGTACTAATTGGGTTTAAAATGACTCAGATATGCCATTAGTACATGAAAGTGGTTTCTTTTTGCCCTAATTTGGGTGTTAATCTTTGGTGAGACTTGATACATCAAACATGATACAGCAAACTCAGTAAACAAATCGACAGTGCTGGATAGGCATAAACAGATGGCATAACTCAGATTTATATCTCTAATATTAGATCTGAGTAAGAAGAATATAATACAAAATCCATCGGAAATGGATATAGAGATTTGATATGATGAACTAATATACAAGATGAGGAACACTGCAATCACATACTTGACTATCTGTCTATTTTCTCTGTGTTTGTGTCATCTGATGGTCAAATGACTCGTTTCCATCAGCCGTTCACGCATCAGCTGTAGGTTGGTTTTCATTCCGAAATTTGTTGATACGTTTTTGCATGATCACATTTCTGTCAGTCAAATCCAAAAGGTATTAGCTTCTTATTTAGAGAAATATTTTGATTCTGTATCCGAGTGTATCATATAACATGCATTACCTTAATCCATTTGCCATATAGACGAAAGCGTGTTTATCATCACTCTTTCTGCCAGATCTTGCTTTTCCTGGGAATTTTCCAATATTTTTACAATCCAAACCTTTACAGCCAAAGATAATAATAAGGGGGAAAAGCCGTGATCGAAGCTAACAAATTCAATACCTTTGCCAGTATGCGGAGAAAGCGTTTACCATCAGATGGTTTATTGTCCTGCAAAACATCACACGGTCATATGAATACAGTGAATGAAATTTATATAATCAAATTATGCAAAAAGCATTATAAAATGTATCACTATAGAATGGCTTACTTGTATAACCACATATAACTTGGTGGGTTCATTTCATGCAGGTGGTGGAGAACAGTCCTTGCTGCTTTATAGGTGAAGTAACTAATTAGTTGCTGCAAAGTCAACAGATTGTCATTAACATAAATATAGAGATGCAAGATACTTCGATCTGATATAAATTGACCATATTCTTAAGTAATAATATTCTATATCACAGTTAGGAGATGTTTGGAAAGCCAGACATCTCCGCGAAAGAGAATGAGTGAGAAGTTAATTTAATCATAATAGTTGTTCGTTTCAGTGATACAAAACAAAAATAACAGAACACAATTCGCTTGTCAAGATAAAAATACAAGAATGGTGCTTTAGCACTCTGGTATCCTATCAATGTCTGTTCAAGACCTTTACAAGACATAAATCATCAGTTTTCTTCATCACAATATCCAACTAAGGGTTAAAAAGTTACCTATTTTATCGTGATTATTAAACACCATACTTGCACACTTCAGCTACTACTAAGAATCAGGTACCGCTATCTAAAAAAAAATTGACATCGAAATGATAAACGGTTTTTCGTTATTTCAGCAAACTAAACATTTCCTCTTGTCATCTTTTGATGGTGAAGTCATTGTTAACTAGTATTTTACATAAATCCAGCACTAGTTCAGTGGTAGGGGAATCAAGGCCTTGTAAGGGTAAGGTGTTATCTCCAACCTCAGAGGTACCTTTTGACCATTTGAGATTGCCCAGAGTGAGCATTCCTCATCAGCCCACGCCCGCGCGCTGACATCCCATGAGGACAAATGATGAAGTCCACCATGAGGCCTCTAAAAGGCCTTGACGCAGTGATGAGTGAGCTATTAATCTCATAAGCCAAGAACCAATGATGACTCTAACAACATACTAACCTGATCCAATATTTTCTTTTCCTTCTAAATTATGTAGGCTATCAACTTCAAATTATATGTAGAAAAACCGGCAATAAAAAGACAAATCTTACAAGAAATGAGGAAACGAGGCAATCATTAGTCACCTATTCGCACTACCGTGCAACGGAAGCTACATAAGCAATTCATCGAGCATCTAAAGGGCAAGCGTGAAACATTACATGACAGTAACTCTTTTACCACACGAACGTCGTCGAATCCCTCTTCGTACTGCCCGCCCATCTCGGCCACGACCAGGCCGCACGTCCTCCTGCTTCGCGTCTGCCGCTTCAAGAGCGCCGGCGCAGGGCGGCCGCGTCGAGCGTGACAGGGCGAAGGCAGGGAGTCCACGGCGATGTCCCCTAAGGCCATTGATGCGGCCATCTCGTGCCCTGCGATCCCAAGGGTTAGGAAGGTGGTTCCCCAGATTCCAGGAAGGCAGGTGTCGTGGTCGTTGTTGTTTTTGTTTTTCGTTTTTAAGTTTGAAGAAAAAAAAAGTGTGTTAAAACTTGGGTTAATTATAAATTAACTCTAGATTTAAAAATTTTACATTGAAATTACTCTAATTATCATAGTAAACTATTTCGATTTATTTATCCTAAAGTCATTAATTTTATCTATGAAAATATAAAAACAATGAGAAAAAAGTAATTTCAACATTGTAGTTGATAGTGGCTAATGGTGAAGGTCGCAGGTGATTGTCGTAGATGAAAAGAGTGAAGGTGAGAGATAAAGGTTGTTTTACATATACATGATGTCGAGCGGTCCTTTCATCGCTCGATAACTACGTCGACGTTGACACAATTGTTGAGCGATAAAATGGTCACTCGACATTTGTGTCGACGTTGACACAAATGCAGAGCGATGTCGCTCAACAATTATGTTAACACCGACATAGATACAAAGCAACATTGTTGTTCAACACTATCATCCGTCACCACCGACGTCATTCGTCATCAGAATGTTAAAATTATTTTTCTCATTATTTTAGTGTTTCTGTTAATAAAATCGATGACGTTAGATACTAACTATAACTGACTACAAGAGATAATATATACTTAACTCATAAGCTTAGAAAGATATAAAATACTCATAAAATATATAATAATATATAAACTTAAACAAATTAATATATTATTAAAGCAAATGTTTATTGTTTGACCGTCACGATAGTGACACAAGCTATAATTAATTAATTTTTTTCAAAATCAATGTAGAGACATCCACCAAGGCGGTATTTAGATCGATCAGATCAAACTGGAAAATCCAATGCACAGAATGCTCTTTAAACTTGTTAGAACAAAACATACACCATTTCAGTTGATGGCATCATGCCATCATCCCATAAACCTTTTCTGGTGGTATGGTCTATCATAAACATGATGTGACCATGGTCGGATAAATCATCACACTAAAAATGTGATAGACGATTGCAGAGAAACTGCTATGCTCATGTGTAGCTCAAATGTATAGCTTACGTGAAAGTAAAAATAAATAAATAAAAAGACAAAAAAATAAGATGACGACTTTTGGTTAATATTCACAAACCTTAACCCATGATGTATATGTGACACAGAAAGCAACAACCAATATCGCAACGCACATCTTCAACAATATCCCATATGAAAATTTAGTTCATCAGCTTTTTGTCTGCTTTTTGCATCCAATGTCTGAAGGAAACTACAAGGACCGAAATTTAAGTAGCACAAAACTTGTTGATCTCATTGACAGCATTCTTTGAGTTACAGAAGATAAACTTGTTTCCTTTGCCACATGGGAAATTGAAGGAAAACTGTATTGCGGAATAATCAATATAATGAAGACTGGAAGTAGTAAGATTGTGTATAAAGGTTTATAAACCCTTGATAATTTGATGTGAAACTGATCTAATCATATTGACGGTATTATCTGATTGGTCTGGTATGCTGCAATATAGAGGCAATATAATAAAATGTGGAGGTAGACACTCGTAGTCAACCTTCACAACCAGTATAAAGATCAAGAATGAGTGCCGCAGGCAGAGCTACCATTGATCCTCTACCTTTTCTTGGTAAGCTTTCGATTCTTGCACATCCGAATAATTAGAGGTGTAACTTCTACCAATTCATCTTCTTGAATGTATTCTATACAGTCGTCCAAACTATAACTTAATGGTGAATCCAGAACCACTGCATAGAGAAGGAAAAGACTAGTTAGACAACTAGATCTAAGAGGATAAGATGTGGAGAATGTTTGATCTAACAAGCTGTTTCAACACCATAGTTGAGGCTTTGACCAGCAGATATGATATTTAATCAGAAACAGCACATGATCTAAACCTAAACTGACTAGTTTCACAGCACAATGAAGCATGATCATATTTTAACAAGTTTCTCATGTCTTTGTTGCATGCCATAAGCTCTTCACCTAAAGCCTTTAACCTCAAGTATCCTAGCAATATATTGGATCACATTTTAAATCGTTGGTTGTTTGATACAATATTTAATATCACAATATGAAAATAATAACAAACATCGTTCAGAACTTAAAACTGTACTCTATTTATTCTAAAGAAAAATGTGCACAAAGATGATCATAACTGTCCCCAACCACCACCAAATCTACTTAAGCATTTGCAACAAGCCCACAATACTAGCAATCAAATAAATCTGAACATTGTCATACTATATCTCACTAAGGTTGTTAGTAGCAGCTTTATTTTGTTAGTTAAGATACATAGCAACCAAGATATTGATTACAACATATCATAATTTTAGATGTTCCTATCATTTCAGGGAACAAGATGCCTTTTTGTATAGGATCCTCTTACCTCAATCTCCTCCTCATCCTTCTTCAAATCTAAGAATGTTTGCTGATATGTGAGACTTAAGCCACAATAATACATAATCTCATGTTCTATTAATGTAGACTGTAAACCAAATTCATAGGCTCAATTTGCACAAACAAATTCTAGTTTGAAAAAGGTTAGACTTCTCGATCTGTCACTATTAGGTCTTTTAGTACGAGTCTGGAGTGAAATTCTCTTTGTCTGGATCCAAAATCACAGTAGCTTAAATTCATCCCTTAAAGAAAATTGGAAAAATGACAAAGGAACACCAATACTTGCTTCACATTGTTAAACAATCAATCAACACGTTTTTGAACCAAAAAATACCATTGGAAAGGGACTTGTCTCATTCCATACTTTTGTACATCATGGAATCAAATACAGTGGTACACCAACTATGCTGATTTGTATACATTAGTTCCATGACACACTAGTATGCCAATATACTGACTGTACTAAAATCCTGAAATTTTAAACCAATTTATTTTTTTCATTTTTAATAGTGTATTGAGTTATTATACTATCATAATATTTGGTGATGCTAAAAAAAATTCTGATCCAGGAAGCACTATGCTGCACATGAATATACTGCAGTTTTTTTTAAAAAGTCATCAACACGGTTAAATCTACTTGTCTAAAACAATTGACATTAATCTGGTCTTAAATAAACCACAGATCCAAAATCACAATAACTAAATCTGATAATTATATTTATTTGTTTCAAACATTAGAACTCTAATCTACCCTAAGATACTTTCATTCATGTTGAAGATATTATCTTTATCCTCCTTGTTCATCTAGTTTTGGTTTTTGAAACAATCGTTTTGAATTATTTTCTTGTTTCCAACCATCAGATAGCTGCTTACACTAAGGCCTCTAGGTTTCACAGATTGTGCTGTAAAATGATTAAAAAAATGTCAAATTTGTAAATAATTAAAAAATACAATTAGAAAGACAACATGTTTATTGTTTATCTGCAAAAAAACAAATCTCAAACCTAATGAGATGAATATATGCATGTGCATATAACTAAAACAACTCAAATAAAGTACAATTTTGTAAACATCTCTGGTTCCCTATATAACATGAGAAAGAAGAATCCCAGTCAATTCTAGAAAGCATGCATCTTTATCCTTAGGTAGATAATTGGCTAGTAAGGGATCACTACATCTATGCCAAAATACTTCATAAGGTGAAAAAGAAAGGCAATACAATCTTATTATGCAAATTAAAAAGAGCTTAGTGGTTGAATGTTATTGTTTAGTTTACATAAAGAACACAACTGCACATATATGTACATCTGTAGGCAATGAATATGCATGTTGGACACTTCAAGGTGCACTTGTATATTTTAAAAGTTTCTAATTCATGATCACCATATGACTCACCTGTCTGTTCCTTGTTAGATCGTACATTAGTTGCAGCCTTCTTCTTACAAACGTTTAGAGATAAGTCACCAGGACGCTGATGGATACCTACAATTTGACCTTTATATACTTCCATACCAGGGCTAATAAACAGCTGACCTCTTTCTTGTGCGCTGAAAAGAGCGTAAGAGGTAGTGCTTCCTGTTTCAAAAGCAACCTGTTTCACAATTTCCATGATTTTAATATAATCACCGTAAGGTTGGTGAAAGAAATAATATTAGAATTAGAATATAGGTTATACCAAAGATCCCTGGTCTCGGGTGCTAATATCTCCTGCCCATGGTTGATAGCCATCAAATACTGTGTTCAAAACCGCTGTGCCTCGAGAAACTGTTAGAATCGCATTCCGCAATCCAAGAAGGCCACGAGTGGGGATTTTGTATTTAATCAATGATGTCCCCTCAGATCTATAATGACAGAACCCATTCATGAGGATATATCCTAGTGGAAGAGAATATCGAAGGAAAAGGATTCTGCTGAATAAATCATATATTTCACAAATAACAAGAGGATCCAGCATATATAGCTAACTCATAGTATGCATTGCAGAGAGTTCAAGTTAAATTACTATAGTTACCAATTTCTACTAACAATCAGATGATCCAACCAAACTCTTAAGGGTCGACCTAGTCCAGGATAAGTTTTACAGTGTCATGACACTATTAAGCATGGTATGCAATTTCGAATGGTACCGTCCAGTACGGGCGGTATGTACCAGTCTGACGACATACCGGTACGCGGACCGCCCGCTACCAGACGGAATGTACTATATTGCTACAGTATTATACTGTAGCAGTGCTACAGTAAAGAAAGAAATATATAAAACCGTTTGATACGCCTTGGTGTATCGCTCGGTACGCCGGTACCGTACCATACCGAGCCAACCTCGAAACAGCGGTATGATACGGTATTGCATACCTTGCTATTAAGAACTAACACAGGTTTGAACCACCATTGGCACCTCTTGTTTCAGCCAGGGGCTGGTGTGATACATGCCGTCGACACAGCAAATCACCATGACGAAATTGTTGCAACAGAGAGAGAGAGAGAGAGAGAGAAACATGTAAGAAAGATCAAATCGTTCCTTTTTCTGGCAGCAAAAGTGGCTAGCTGCTTTCTCATCGCCTGATGATCTCTCCTCACTAGTATCTGATGCGAGTGATTGATGCTTCTTCCTTCTCTCCCCCCTGTTATCCTTCATATTTTTCTGTGATTCTTTCCTCTATTGATACTGGTTGAGAGATGAGAAGGTAAGTTAGTACTGAAAACTTATTTTAAAATTTTCAAATGGATTGCTGTTATTAGATAATAACATATCTTTTTGAGGGAAAGAACGATCATCAATCCATGGACTCTATTTAATTAAGGAAATAAACAAGGAGGTTATGGAATTTCTCCCTGGGTGAAAGAATTAGGGAGAAAAACAAATCAACCAAAAATATAAAGTAACCAGGAAATACATTTAAGACTATGTTCTTGAACAAGATAAGACCAAAGAGAAAATAACAGACAATTTTAATGAAGTTACTGCATAGAAAACAGATGATTGGTCCATTCTGGAGGAGATTTCTGCACTATAAGACTTAAATACATGCAGGAGCAAGGACCTTGACAAATAGGGAGATGGTACTTCCTTTATTTAGGAATTTAAAGAAAACCCCAACAGAATCGTCATCAGGTTTCTTCTTCATACAATTGTCCACAGATATCTTTAGACATAAATGTTCAGAAAACCCACATATCAAAAATTCTGGTAAAAGGTTCATCCAGTTGTGTGGCCATTTATTCTTCTAATAGTAGCAAAGGTTTGATGGCAATCTTATGGACAATCAATTGCAATGGAGAAGTATTTTTATGTCCAAAATAACGCTAATCTTTAACTTTCACGGGCAAAAAATAGGAAACAATTTAGTGATGGGAGCACGAACATTGGCATGTAATATAATTCACTGTCAATGGATTAGCCACTATGAATGAAATGATAACTAACTATAAATGACGAAATCTATGGAAAGAACAGTTCTTAATGGTAGACATTTTTTTGTAAGAATTAACTCAAAAGCATATAAGGCCTTAATCATATGCTTAATTCACACTATGCTTAATTCACATTTATGAACTTGGCAGAGTTGCTCAGCTAAGTTATTGTAACTCAACATCTAAACTATCAATCGTGAAATTCAGAACAGAAAGCACATCAATCATCCTTTCTACAAGCTCTTGGAAGCAGGCATATGCAGGAAAGAATGATATGAACAGAGGAAGATATAGCAGACAGACCCAACCCCCTGCATATCAAACATCTGCCCACGCCTTTTTCCTAGTAGTTCAACTACCGGCCCCATATATTCTTCTGGCAACTCCACAGTGGCAATCTGCACAAAATAATAAAGAATATTAGCATTTTCATCTGCACTGTGAAAACTTCATAAGAAACTTAAAAGGCATGTAACTCATAATTCTTCTAGTCTTATAGAAAATGTTGAAGGAAAACTTTTACCTCAAAGGGCTCCAGCAACTTATCATCTATATATTTGTTAATAACCTTAGGTGGCCCCACCATAAACTCATATCCTTCTCTTCGCCTGCACAAATCTAGGTCCAGTGGGTTATAACGTTCTTAGGATTAAAATAAGAAATTTGAGAAGTCTTACATATTTTCAATCAAGATGGTAAGATGCAGTGTACCCCTTCCACTAACAATAAATGTATCAGAGGTTTCACCATCTTCTACTTTCATAGCCAAGTTTCTCTCAATCTCACGATAGAGCCGATCCCGAAGATTCCGACTTGTTACATATTTCCCCTGAAAATTAATCAATAAAAGTTTTTTATGCAATCTAAGCCATGTGAACAATTCATGCTTGACAACGGACTTTTCAGTAACTATTATGAGTGTCACTTTTTCTTCTCATGGAGAGATCTTTCTCCTTAGTGGCATAATTGCAAAATGCATAAAATATGATAATCATCCTTACAGGTGAACACATGCACCAGCACAGATCAGTCACACTACCAGCATCAGTTGACAATGAGTTGCTTGTGATACCATTTAAGCATAATATAATGCCATCAAATTGGAAGACAGCATCATCCCATCTAGCATTAAAATTATTTGATCAAACCAGATGGCTGGGAGAAAACAGAACCATGATAGCATGTCCCAATGTAGTGGCTATCAATAACAGTCATATTTAAAGGAAGTGATAGCAAAATACAATATAGATGCTTCAATCTCTTGTAATAGTTCAAAAAATGTTATCAATCACTAAAAGTGTAGTGCATTTGAAAGCAAAATGACAAAAAAATGAAGCAGTTATCAATAATTAGAAGTGAAATTCAGCTGGAGGCAAAATGACAAAAGAATGATGCAACTATAATATTTGTTAGCTATTTGACAATTATCTTGGTTCAACAAATTGACCATTATAACATAAAAAATTGCAACAGGAGTTCTATGCATAATTTAGTCTGGAGGCATAGTGAGCCCAAACATGACTAAGAAAAAAAAATCTGCGCTGGGGCAATTGACATAAGAAAACAAGGTATCCAACTAAAATTATCAAGAGTAATATGCCACATAATATGAAAGATATACAGGTGGTAGACCCAAAATCAAGGACAACATTAAGCAGAGAACACAATGCAGACAGTAATCAATTTTATGAAAACTGGACTGTTCACTAACCTGCACTAACATCAACAAAGAGGAATCCAGTCATAACCATAATTTAACATAACCAAGAATTAGACAACAACTTAAGCATGTGAACATAAACTTCGTGTGTAACATTCAGAACTTATCTAACACAACAACCATTTTAATCAGACCATTAATTTGGATGTATATTGCAAAAATACTTATGTTTGAGATGCTGGAACATTTTATTAATTGTAAAGGAACTCTATCGCATTATCATACCTCTCGACCAACAAAAGGTGAAGTGTTGATAGAGAAGGACATTCTCACTGTTGGCTCTTCCACCCTAATGGTAGGTAATGCTTTCCCAGAGCTTTTGTCAGCTATAGTCTCCCCAATCTGCGGAATGTATCAGAATCATAACTTTATTATGCCACAGTTTGTAGCCATTTGTTCCAACTATAACTCTTTAGTTGATCTCTGAAGGCAGAATGCAGTGATGCTAACCATTATGTCATTAATACCACAGACAGCACATATGTCACCAGCCTGTACTTGCTCAACTGGAACTCTGCTGAAATTCTCATAAACAAAAAGCTCACTGATTTTAGCAAATCTGCATGTATCATCTGAAGTGCATACCTACAAGAAAGATAACATTTCAGGAAAATTAAGGACCAACTGAACCAAAATAGTCACCAACAGATGTTTCCTATATGTTCCTTGTTAAACATAGCATGTTTATGTGTAGCATAATAATTGAATTTACTAATCACTCTCAAATATTGTATTTGCTAATCGGTAACAAAACACTATAATTGAGGAGCAATTATATGTCATCAATTCTAGATATTAGTCAAAGGTCTCAAATTCATGTTGTTGATAATGCAAGCACTTGCGAGGCTTAACTTGTATTGTTTATCAAGCAGAAATACAAATAATACTTCATAGCTCAACTTGTAATGTTTATCAGGCATGAATAGATATGAAACTTCACAATTGTGTCTAAGAAGTATATATTCTGTGCAACAGGCAAAGTGAACACAAGAATATCACTTGGAAATATGAATCTCAAAATTGTTAACTCAAGAAAATGCACAATTGTCATACACGGCAGAGAAGTTCTAAATCAATCTCATTGATAGGATGAATAGTTAGCTATCTAAAGCAACCTAATTTCTTCAAGATTCAAACCAGCTAGGGCAAAGGTCAAGTTATCCACAGAGGCAAAATGTAGAGATATGGAGAAAAGATGGCCGAGAGTGAAACAGCATACAAGAAATGGGAGCCATTAAAAGCAATATATAGTGCAAAATTATTTCTGCAAATAGTAAACAACATATAGAGTAACAACAAAAGGATGATTAGGAGATTTAAAAAAGAAGCAGCTGAAAATATAGGAATTACGGAAATCTAAGAAAGGATCGCCATCTCAGATAAGTACCAGAAATTGCTTGTATGGTAAAATACAATTCATGGTGATTTTAGTCCTTTAAAATTTATGTTAACCCAAAATATGGTTCTTACAGACACACAGCAATATAAGAAACTGCTTATCCAAAATTTACTTCTATGTAGATTAGAAATACATAATTGAACTGTTCTCACCTTTACTTCTGTGCCTTTTTGCAGTACCCCAGCATGCAGTCTTCCAATTGCTATTTTACCTTTATGTTCATCATACTCAGTGTTTGATACCTGTGGTAGCATTATTAGAAAATCACTACACCAAATACAGAAGAGAAAGAGAGATATTTTGATATTTATTTCATTTAGCAAGGGAAAATAGCCCCATGAACAAGAAGACAAATATTTGCCTCAAAATAAATCTAATATTAGCTTTCCCACTTTATTGAATAAATCATAGAACTAGGAGAAAGAACAAAAAGAAAGTAGGGAAAAGATGTTAACTGGCAATAGGACAAATACTAATATTTCCCTTCTGTTAGAGTCATTCACCTTCTATTTTCTACAACTGACAGCCCCTTTATTTGAATACCCCATTAAGACCCAAATCCCAAATTAAGACTAGAAAACAAGCTACACCTATGAGGAAAAAACCACAAAACCTTCAATTTTTAAGAAATTCATGATGCCACAAAATCACACTTAGTGGAACATTTTTTTTTTTTTTTACTTTGATACCCATTTACAGAATACAGGAAACATCAAACTCCAGAAGCTCTTCTGGGGCATTGGAGTGACTCCAGCTAACTATTTTGTCCCCTATTTTTCTTCATAGTAATGCAGTGAATAGATTTTTATACATGTTACAGTTGCTGCATATCTTTTATACCATTTTTTTTTCTCTTCATTTCTTCTTTGTTTCTTTATTATTGTTAACAGAAACTTGAAAAACCCAAATACAAAAAAAGAAAAGGCTAAAAATTATCACTGACAAGCATCTGTGTAGGACCATCTTTGTAAATACTGGGCTCTGGTATGCATCTAAGTATGGCCTCAAATAGTGGCCCAAGATCATCAGCAAGATTGTCTGGAGATAGTCCAGCCTTTCCTTTAATGCCACTTGCATAAATCATTTGGAAATCACACTGCAAATATCAGAAATAAATCAAGGTTTTTTAGTTAACAAAGAAGCTACTTTAGAAACTTTGCAAAAGCTAAAAACTAGAAAATATGTATGAAAGCATGGTCTACCTGTTCATCAGTCGCATTTAATTCGATAAAAAGTTCGAATGTGGAATTTATGACAAAGTCTGGACGAGCTGAAGGCCTATCAATTTTATTTACAACAACTACAACAGCATGACCAAATTCTAAAGCCTTCTTTAAAACGAATCTTGTTTGTGGCATCGGCCCCTCTACTGAGTCTACCTGCAGAATAAATATTTAGATAGTTATCAGGAAAGCTAAAAGATCAGAAATTAGCACAAAAAAGTGAATTTCTTAAGAACTTAATGAGATAAACATAGATAGCTTTCTATAGGATCATATCATGATGCAACTATTTGAATAAATTGGTGGAAGGGACAGAATTCTATCAACAACTAACCAACAGTATGGAAGGAAAACTGATGCAAAACAGTAAAAAATGATTTGATCCCTGATGCACCGTCTAAGAGGACTTCCATGATCTTATTTCCATGATAAATCTTTCAAAGTGGAATTGCTTAAGAAATGTATTGATGAATTTCAAGCATCCTTATGGTAAGGATTAATATTGATAGTAAATTTCAAAATATACCACAAGGAGAACCCCTTCAACCATGTTCAGGACACGTTCAACTTCCCCACCAAAGTCAGAATGACCTGGAGTATCAATTATGTTTATCTTAGTTCCCTTGTAGGATATGGATGTGTTTTTGCTAAGTATTGTAATTCCCCTTTCTCGCTCCAAATCATTTGAGTCCATTATTCTCTCTTGCACGGTTTGGTTATCACGAAAGACCTGAAAAAAGGAAATCAACAATATAAGGTTGGTCAAGAATGATGGCATATCATATAACTAAACAGTCCAAACAGGTTATTATGCATAATACAGAGATGAAACTTTTAGAGTAGATACCATTCTAGTTATTAACAAATTTTCCCATAGCGGTTCTTAATATTTATGAAATGTTCTCTGGATGTTAGAGAAACACATGTGTAAAACCATCTTGAATATTGTTTGTGAATGCCATCATCTATAAAGCAATAGTACAGATATCGGACACCAAAACAACACAGCAAGTATAAATTGATATGTTAAATCTTTAAAATAAGGTACCATCTGGAAATAAAGATATGAGAAATTTTGGCATATAGTATTAGAATATGTAGTTCCATGACATGATAAATCACTATCCTATTTATCACGCAAATATTAAATTCTAGTGACATTATACTTCAAAAATATAGAAAGGAAAATAAATCTTGAAAAATAGGATGCATTATGTGATAGATATAGCAATAAAGATATGAGAATGCTTGATATTGGTACAATGTGTAGTTCCACATCATGATAATAATAAAAAGTAGTTAAATATAATCACTAACCTATTAATCATGAAAAAAATCAATTATCGAAACATTGCACTTAAACAATATAAATAATAGTGAAAACTTATGGTTACAGGAAATCAGATTATCATATTAATTTTTAATCATAATCTAATAATTAATAGCAAATAAAAACTATATATCAGTATACGTATAATAAAAAATTCAAGAAAAACAAGTTCTTCGAAAAAGTGACTGTGAAGTATCCATAAATAACCTAAACAAAACTATTTGACATATATCAATGAAGTATCCCACAAGTATCATATTTGGCACACAACCCATACATAAGTATCCATGTCTCGTAGTTGATCCAAAAAGTAATTCGTTCCATATACTAATCAAATGCAAAAGCAATATATAGTTATATACTATTCTCATGGAACGATTATGAGGAGCTCCATATTTTTAAAGATGACATTTAAGAAACACCATGATTAAAAAAGGCATGCACAACAATCAATTGTAATAGATATTTTACACAAATCTTTGTAGACTACCATGAGAGGTCATAGGGCATTTACGGTATTGTGCTACTAAGAAACATACTTCATGCAAGATCAACAGTACCTTTGCTTGCTTCAACATCGCATCCACCAATGTCGTCTTACCATGATCTACATGAGCAACGATCGCTATATTTCTTACATCTCTTCTTGTCATTGACGTCTTCTTTGATACTACAACAAATTAGTACATATTATACACTCCAAACCTTTTCAAGTCATCATAAAAATGCATAATTGTCGAAAACTCAAAGCATGTGAAACCAACTTATGTTTCACAACTTGAAAAGTCAAAGATGGATACATATAGTTGGAAGGAAAAAACTTGCCAACCATTGCTAAATATATTGTTAGAAAACGATAATAAACATAATACGTAATCATTTCAATTATATTAAAGAGGATCCTAAAATGTCCTGTCATATTCATTTGCTGCTTTAGCAGACAGAAGGTTATTGTTGAATCAATAAAACATCCCAAGAAATATTGTAAGAGCCAAGCACATTGCCTTATGATGACCATGAGTTCCTACTCTTTAGAGAAGAGAGTATAACCTGTTAATAAGGTAGCATCCATCTGTCATAACATATAATCATTTGGCTAAAATCAGACTAAGAGGACCATATAAGAAATAGTACTTTGTGTTGACAACAACCCACTTTCTATAAGTGCCAGCTTCAAGGCATCCTAGTTTTGTTATATTACATTATGCACCACATGATAAATGGATGATTGTTGAAAGCATGCCTGAATGGCACTAAGGCCAAATGACCCTATCTTGGGCCTTGCCTCAATCAAGGCTCAGCAACTTTAACAAGGCAGACCAAAGGTGCATGTCTTATGTGCCTTTCAGAAAATCATGCATGGAAGGCACGCCTTATGATACTTATAATTGTATTTCCTTCTTATATATAAGATTATGATATGACACTTTTTATTGTTTATTATAGGATTTTTCAATTATTCAACAAAAAAATAAACTAACAAAGGGCATTTCACCTTGCACTTCTCCCTGCTAGAATGCAAGAAACTGATCTTGTCATGTCTTTGCTGCTTTACAATCTCTTTTATTGTATTCTTCTTTGTTTTTGTTCCTTGTTCTCTATTGGACTGCTGAAAGGTGCATATCCTATTACTTCTTCATTTGGTGTTAATGCTCTAGTTTTAATTATACTTGTTAATTATGCCTTGTTTTGTTGTTGCATCACTGTTGCCACCTTTTTTTTGTTTTGTTATCGCATTGTGTAGCTTTCTTTCTTCTTCCTCCAACATGTGAACTTTATGTTCATAGACGTGTATACTCTTCCATTTGGGCATACCAATTGGTATGGTATGCCATATTTAATTAACTATGCTTTCGTGTTTATATTCTATACTTAGTCTCTTCTTTTTTTTGTTTGAATTTTACATGTTCACCTGTTTTGACCTGGGGAAGCCACCAAACAACTAGAACACTTGTAGACACTGGCTTTGCCACTCATATAGCAACTGAATTCCAGTATCGAGTATTGTTGTCGGTGTTAATGAATTTTTAATCATTAAAACTAACGCTTCATTAATTGGCAAATTGAATCGATTTTGTTTCACAGGAAAACACTGATAATAAATTTAAACTCAATGCTACAATGGGTCCACACAGTCAAACAGATGGCAAAATCACAAGAATGCCCTGCCACAGGCAGTTCACTGTGCCTTGTAGCAGTTTACTGATAGAATGCACAATATAAAGCATCCCAATCAAACATCATGAAAAATTTCTATGAATTTTAAGAGAATATGGAGCGGCTCCATATAGAGGAAAAGCAAAGCAAACAACTGAGAACACTAATCAGAACAAGCGTTCTGCCAGCTTTAATCAAAAACCAAGTTCCAGTTCCACGTACTTCCCTTAATTAATCAGATATAGCCACAATTCTAACACACATATCATCAAGAATCTCCAACACGAACTCCAAACCACCAAGTAATTGACCGAAACTGTGCTGAACAGAAAAATAAATACCAGAGGCAGCTTCCTTGGCGGTGGACGTCGTCGAACATCTGGTGGCCGTTCGACGCAGCCGCGCATTCGGATTAGAACATCCCCTGGAGTTTAAAAAAGGGCAAGACACACGCCGGCCAAGGATCTCCTTGAAGAAGCAGACGGAGGTAGTAGCTTCCCTGGGGTTTCGGTAAGTGTTAGCGCTGGCCGGGAGGCGAGGCGACGGGCCGAGCGAAGTCCGGATGCCGATCGCCATCTCCATTGCTCAATTCCTTCGGATTTGGCAATCGAGGCCCAAAAGACAACGGAGGCGAGGGTAATAGAGTGGCCACGCCGTAACCTTTAAAGATATGTCGCTTGTGGTGTTCCGCCGGAACCCAGCTGTAGAGCCCTTTGCCGGATAGGGGCCTTCTAAATCGACGGTTCAGATGGGCGGAACTCGTTTACGGAAGGTGAGCGTTATTCGGTACCGGAGGAGCACCGTTTATGAGTAGCGACGTGGCAGAATCGCGTGGCCTCAGGCTTCTCGCTCACAGCTGATGGTTGGTGTTCCTCGGATGGCCGCAGCCACTGCCGATTCCGGATCCGTACCCGATCCGAGTCGAACCTCGTTTTGGATCCGTAAACATCGGATTTGGAATTCGCAATCCGAGTGGAATCGAACGAAGTGAAGTGAAGAGAATTATACTTTTAAATCATATATAATATTAAGCTAATTATAATTAATTATCATTAACATCTCGATCTTTATTATTTTTAAAAATATATTAAGATTTTTATATCTATAAAAATAAAATATTTAATTCGTTATTTTAATAATATTTATTTTTAATTTTTTTAAAAAAAAATTTATAAGTAAAAATATTGTAATGTAGAGATGGAGATATTAAAGATAACTAAGAATTAAACCAACAAACAATGATATCCCATCAGAACCGTCCGTTTCCCTCTCCGTTTTGATCTCGATCACTGGACTTTTACTGTCAAAACAACTATGGAATATTTATTATATTTTTATCCAAAACAAACGAACGAACGACTGAGACGATGAGAAGTGAGAGGGACGAGTTCGATGAGACCTTTGGTTCCCTAAGTGTAGAACAGTGTGTTGAATCGTCGAAGCTACAATTAAGAACTACCGTCTTATCATCTCGATCCAACGGGGGTCGATGCAGAGTTATCAGCATCCCCATAACCTCGTCGGATCAGAGAGTCATATTAACCTCTCGACCAAACGAAGAACACACTTGTTCTTCTGTCACAGCTTTATGTTCCCACCATGACACCACCACTACTCACTAAACAACAGATAGGGTTCCTCGTTGCACCCCCCAAAGTGAACAGTGTCGAAGACTAGATTGGCGTACGTACGTTCATGGAGGCTCCACCCCCACAACCTTTCCATTAACCTCAGGGACAAGTTCAAAGTGGAGGAGCAGGTGACTACGCGGCCATGGCCTTCCCCGTCACTTCCACTTCGGTGGTGGTGCAACCCAGAAGTGTGTCCACCCCTCTGACACCTCCCGAGCTAAAAGTCGGAAGGATTCGCAGCACAAGGTGAGATCTAATCGGACCATCTGATGACCAGGTTCGTGGAAGCAAGCACATAAAGAACACTATCAGCCAGAGGTCATATGGGAAGAAAGAGAAATATTATTCTACACAAAGGTGTGTCGCCACCTGCCAACTTTGCTTATATGAGATCTTGCGGTATTGACTTGGTTTGTCACTACACTCTGCTGAGGTCAAAATAATATCAGATATGATGGAAGCAATAGGGACCCTACTCACAGGCTTAAAGATTAGAGTAATGGTGTAGCAGTGGACTGATCTGATAAGAGATTAAAGAAGCATGCTTTGCCATTAAGAAATGATAGAGAGAGAGAGAAGAAGAAGAATAGTTTTATGTAACTGTTGTGTCCGGATAATAAAGAAGGCCATTAATGGGACGACATGTTGTTGGCCACCTATTTTGTATTGAAGAAGGGAATGCCACAATAATTGCACTGAGGTAGGCATCATTAGAGTGTGGATGAACATTTTAGTTGTTAAATGTGATGCTCGAATGCATCATTAAGAAATAGTTGGAGGAATACTGTTGCAATCATCTTGCAATTTATCGTACCGTTCCTCTCTTGTATATTATATATATATATACATATATATATATATACATGTGATTTAATTCATCAGTTGACTTTTTATACTATTAATGAAAATTATTTTTGACTTTCAATTCTCTTATCATCTCATGATAGTTACCCACGTACTATATATCCGCTCGATGTTATCATAAGCTTCTCTCGTAATAATTAACTCATGTAATTTCTTCATCGGTGACAGCAATAGAACTACCATCACCAACACAAATACAGACAGTGATAGCCACTGTCTCGCTGTAACCAACAACGAAACCACCACCATCAACAATAACAGCATACTTAATAGTCTCGTCATCCACATATGACTAGTAGCAATGCTACTACCTCCCACTTTTTCCTAAACAACAGTTACCCCCTTAAGCGATAATAAGTCGATGTTGGCAACAGCAACTCCACTAGGGGGCTATCGTTATTATGTCTAGGAATAATCCTACATCATGCAATTGCTTCGCCAACAACAATCGAAACTGAGCATCGTGTTTTTGGAATATGATAAAAGCATTTTCATCATATATATATATATATATATATATAGTAAAAATCATATAAATATTTTTATTATAAAATTAAAATACATATATTTTTCATATTATATTAAAAATTATTAGAGCTACGATCCACGATTCTAATGATTAAGATATAATATCCACATTTATGAGGTCGTCGGGGATTGGAGGTCCGTTTACAGGGATCAAACGTCAATCAATCACATCCTAATCTCTTGTCGCCCTGAAAGGAAATGAAAAACCCCATTCCATCGTTCAATGTATTAACTACACTTGAAACAAGATCATCTGCAATTAGCTATACAAATACATCAAGGTATCTCACTCATGGCCACATCATTCCCCTTTCCAAGTTGTCTTCAAATATTCAGAATCGATTATTCGTATCGATGATGGTATGTTCGTGTGTTGCTAATCCAATTTGGCTTAGTCTCCAGCATCTGATTAATCAAACCGTGGTATGTAGCTTGGTGGACAGTCCATAGAAAGATTGCTATATGTCATGTATCATGTTGGTTGATGAGCGATAGGTTTGAGTAATTGCAAACAATTTGTCTCCACCACGATTCGATTTAGTTTAGAGCTAGAATCAAATCGAGTTAATGATTCAATAAATTTCAAATGAAATCGAATTCGAAGTCATGCAGTTCGATTTTGATTTTAAACTAAAATTAAAATCAATAATTTTGATTCGATTTCGAATCGACTAAGAAAAATAAATAACTAGGTTCAATAGTATAATGTTTAGAACTAAATCAAGATTGGTACTTTCATAATCGAAATAAAAAATACTTGAAATAAATATAATTCTAATTTCGAATTTGACAAACCAAGAACCACCAATTTGGAAATCATGAATCAGAACATTAAAAATAATAACAAAATAAAATTTGCATGATTATATATTAATTTATATAAAATTTTATTTATTTTTATTATAAATATTAGTAATATAAAAACTCTTATTTGAATCAACACAAAACCTTATATACATAATTCCACATTTATTATGAAAATAAATCTTTTTGATATCTTTAAATCAATCATTATCGATCACGTTGAATACTTAATGAAAAGAAAGGATCCAAGTCAAGATAAATGATTTGAGATCGTATCTCTCTTATCACTCATGTTGATAAGACGTTAAGAAGATATTATGATGGTTTGAAATTATCCCCTCTCTAAGACTTATATAAAAATATATTTTTAATATAATAACTAATGAGTTTTTTTTTTTAATTATTCGTGTTCATACTCATATACATCGGGTTACTAACTTAAATGTCATATGGGCTAGGTCGAAAAACCTCTTCTAACTTTGATCTTCATGCAAGTGGTACATCAAGAGCTCGATATTTTCATATTGAAGATATCTAGGATAACTCTACATATACGAGTATGGACAATGTCAGGCTGAAGAAGACGTTAACGACTGTTTCTCTTAATAAAAATAATTTAAAATATATTTTTTATGTATCACATACTAAAATTTTAAAATGCATAACATATGTATATAAATTATTATTCAAAATTTATTTTATAATATCAATGTGAAATAATATTTTTCTAATTAAAGTATTATAAACATTTACTTAACGCAGGCATCAACCCAAACAAATTGTATGCATGACAATACTACTCCATAGAGCATTGGAGACCTTAGAAGCCCTAATATAATAATGTAATCTGGCATCTGATTGCGGAGAAGAGGCCATTTATATATCACATTTCACATATGAAGACAAAAATGCAATCCTCAGTTTCATTGTGTGTGTCTGAATTATTGTATTAGTACGGTTAGTATAATATATATAAATATATACTGCCGATATAATAGAAATAGGAGGAAAAAGATATATAAAGACAAAGACTACGCTTTGCTGCACAAAAAATAAAATTTATTATTATTATTATTATTATTATTATTGCACTATTATTATGGGAGGAGGCAGTGCGGTGAGTGGGGCCGGATGACGATGCCACAAGCCACGTGTTCGACGACAACAATAAAAAAGGGCATGAGTGGGGGGAAGAGAGAGAGAGGCCGAAGACCGGTAGCTCCTGGTCTCCGTGGGCCCCATCTCGGGCCCGCTTCGGTTCATACCCGAAGCTTACCCCTCGCTCGGCAAACGTGCCGAAGCACACACGCCGGAGCTGCCAGCTTGGCCCGGCCCGACCTGCCTCCGCGCCATCACCCAGATCCAACGGCAGTCGTTCTCTCTTCTCGGGTGATTGCCCGCGTCCCTGCCGTCCGAACCCCTCTCGCTCGCTTTCCACGTGGGCCTCGCGGGCGAGCGCGACGGTGCGGGGACAAGGGTGGTGCTACGAAGCATCGCGGCGGGCAAACTCGCGCGACGGATGTAGCCGGTGAGGATGCTGGAATTCGAGGCGCAATTCACCCTGGAAGCGCACACGTGTCGGTCATTTTTCTAGTGAGAAGGCGACTAGGGCGGCGATTTTTAGAGCACCCGCGACAGCTCGGTCTGCTCCCTGGAGCCCGCAGCGTATCGGACGGTCTAAGTGTTGCCACGATGGCATCACCAGGGTTGGACCGTCCGATGTGGAGGACGATCGGACGGACCGCGGACGGAGGCGAGGGTTGAAGGGGCGATCTGGATCGATGGTTTGTTCGGGTGAGCGACAAAACGTAAGGGAAAGCGGGTGGTGCTGCAGAAATAGGCGACGGAAGCAAACCATAAGATAGAGAGTGGCGAAGCAGAGGAAAAGGAAAAAGAGAGAGAGAGAGAGAGAGAGAGAGAGAGAGGAGCACACGGAGTGGAGGAGGAGGTGGAAGAGATCTGGCGGAAAAATTCCTGCTTTTTTGGGTTCTGAACGATTCCGGCGAGCTTACGCGATCTGGTCCGTGGGACGGGACCGGTATCGGGAACCATTTGGGCGGTGAACGGCGTCAGTTGGATTTTATGGGAGATCTGGCGGAGGGGATGAGGAGAAGCTGGTGATCTAATTGGATGACAGGGAGAGATGGAGAGAAATCGTGAAGCTCGGAGAGGGACCATTCCGGCGGCGGCGGCCAACGGCGTCGGCGTCGGCGTCGGTGGAGGAGGGTTGTCGAGGAGGAGGCAGAGGAACAACAGCGGCTTCAGAGACTCTCCTGGTTTGGAGGCTCCGGACTTTGTTTCCGTGTTTTTGTCTTCGTCTTCTCGGATTTCAACTTCTGTCACTTCGATATGTCTTCTGCAGAGAAGGATGGAAGGATGGAGATGCCGGAGACGTCAAGGCTGCGGGATCGAGGGGTGAAGAAAGACCGGGATCGGGACAGATCTGGCCGGAGCAAGAGGAGGAGAGGGGACAGGTTGCTCCACGGGAGCAACAGAGATAGAGATGACGCCGAGGAAAGCTCCGAGGAGAGCATCGACCAAGATGAGGACGATGAAGACGAGGACCTGTCCGTCCCCGTCCGGCTACCACCGTCCTCGCCCCCTCTTCTAAATCCTTTGGCGGCTTCGTCGCCACAGCAGAACAACCATCACCACCAACACCAGCAGCAGTCGCGGAAGACGTTTCCGCCTAAAGTTGTGAAGTGGAAGGCAGATGAGATGATCGGTTTCACGGTACCGAGAAAAGCTCGTTCAGGTAGGCGATGAGGAAGACGGGAGACGAGAGAACGAATTTAGAAGAGAAAACGTTTTCGCTTTATTTTCTTCTCCCTTTTTTCTTATCCTTATCTCCTCTTGGTTCTGCAGCAGCTACTAAAAGGACACATGAAATGGCTCCAGTTTTAGGAGTTGGAGGTGGCGGCGGAGGCGGAGAGCAGATCACCGGGCAAACATCCATTTCTCCGTCGAGGCTGAGCCCCGCTTCCACCTCCCAACTCTCACCGTCTTCTTCCAATGGCTCCCTTCGGAAAAAGATGGTTGGTTGGACCAATCCTGACACCGTGCACTACCTCTTCTTTCCCTGTGTTCTTATTTGGCTTCAACCGATTGACGTTTGTTTTCTTGTCTGTTGATTCATGGCATCAGAAGCCGATCAGCGGAGCCAAGCACCGGCCGCCAAAGATCTCCAAATCGGCATCTTTGAGCCAAGATGAGATCGAGATCGAGGTCGCCGAGGTTCTGTACGGGATGACGAGGCAATTCGAGTCTCTTCCGGAGCAGGACAGCCACAAGCTGGAGGCACGGGATGTGGATGGCGGGTCGGGCAATGAAACTAAATCGAGAGTGTCGTCACCAAGCTCAATGTCGCCATCCTCGGCAGCACTTCCGTCATCCAATTTGCATTCCATTCCTACTCCGTTGCCTACGATTGGTCTGTTCTGTACACCAAATCCATCCTTTTCCTCTGTTTCACCGACATTTTTCTTTCTTCGCTGATCGATGCAGTAATATCTGCAGCTCCGAAGAGAAAAAGGCCGAGACCTGTGAAGTTTGACGAAGAAGGCCCCGCAAGTCCAGTGCCTTCCATTGCCAAAGTGGATTCAGATAACCAGATTAGAACAGAGGCTTCATCGCCAAGATCGGAGAAGAATGTTGCATTTAATGCCCTAAAAAATGGCGGTGGGTCCATTGATGTTTTGGCCTCTCAGGATGGGCTATCCGTTGTACAACAGCAGGAGTCAGCAAAGAAGGAGAAGAATAAGATTCAGGATTTGCATCCATCGACAACAGTCTCAAACATTGGGGACAAAATGGAAAACAAGCAAGAGCTCGTTTCACCTGTCAAAGGATCTGCTCGGACTGACTTGGATGCAACTGCTACAAAGATGTAAACTTCTAATTTGCAGTGTCTTTTTTACTATTATATCTCGATTTGATTTCTTAAGCTACTCACAATGTTACAGATCGCTGGATAGCCCGAAGGAGAAGTTGAAGATTGATCTGATGGTGAGTGGATGTGCTTCTTTCAGCAACTTTTGTAAGTTTCTTCATTCAAGGGTGATTTAATTGAACGAATTTGTGTGTTTATTGCAGGCACCTCCTCCAGGAAAGCTGTCTCCAGAGAGGGATGACTTTGACCCAGAACAAAAGCCACAGGGCACAAACGTTGAAATGGTTGGAAGTTATGTTAAAATTTGTGGCAATAACTTGCAAAAGTTGTTTTGGCTTGACTCTAAAGTCGCTTCTGCAATTGTTAGGCATCAAAAGTGAACAAGGATAAGGCAGAGGCAAAGCCTGCAGAGAGTACATTGATGAGAGATGAACGACAGGTTGAGAAGTCTGCTCAGAAAGATATTGATCCGAAGAAGCAAGTAGTAATCACACAGAATCTTGACCTTCAAGTTGATTTGGGAAAGCCGAAGAAAGCTGATAGTGGCTTTGACAAAGTGCAAATCCATAGGCAACAAGTGAAAGATTCTAAAGGAGAGCCTAAACAAGAGAAGTCTGGTAATAAACATTTCCCAACCAATCGTTCTCATTCTTGTTTGATCTTTTCCATTTGGATTTCTATCTTTAGATCTGTTTCCTCTTTTCACATTTAAGCATCGGCATCCTCGCTCCATATGCCATTGACTGTTGGAACTTGGCCAGGGGTTTTTCCTCCCTTTGGGTAAGCAATTGTCTTATTTTTCTAAGACTTTCCAATTGGCGTTGGAGGATTCATCTTCTTCATCCTCAGGTACATGGGTCAAGTTCCATCTGTGCAAGCCGTTGTTGCTACTGATAGAAATGCAGATCCTTCGGGTTCCTTGCAGGTTTCTTCTCCTTACCCACACACACTTTCTATCTCAAGCGCACACATACATACCGCACATGCATATGCAAAATAATTATCTCAGGTAGGTTCTCTCTGATTCTCATAACTTCTGTTGCAGCCACCAGCCTTTCTTCAAATGCATCCCCGACCAAAGCGCTGTGCTAGGCATTGCTATGTCGCACAGATGATATCCAACCACCAGAAGTTTGCACGGATGAATTGTTTCTGGACTGCTGCAGCTGGAGCTACACCTTTGTATGGGGCCAAGCCATATAATCCTAATATGGTTCCACCTTCAGATGCTGCTATCCCTATAAATCCCATGCAGGGAAGCTTTCCAGGGGCTAACATGGGTGCATTGCAAGACACCAAGGGGACACCAGAGTTAACATCATATATGGGTAATATCTCACGGGAGAAAATGCAAATCATGGATACTGCCCAGAGAAAGCCACTAATTCTCCAGCAGATGCCACAGTCTGGATCAGCAAACAACACTCCGGTAAGGATTCTTTTCACTCATCCATGGTGGATCTTTTTGAACTGTTCGTGCAAGGAATAACGAAAGCCTTTCTTTTTGGACCCCTTCTTCTGTCTATTTAGCATGGGCCTGCATTCGTTTTCCCTGTCAACCAGCAGCAGGCCACATCTGCTTCCAGTAGGCCTGGGGCAGCAAAAGCTTCTGTGGGCTCTGGTGCTGAGGTGCGGGCATCTGGTGCCTTGAATTCTGCTGTGGGGAGCTGCGGGGGTGGTGGGTCGGCGAATCCAGTGAACATGAGCTTTGCTAGTTTGCCTCCTAATGAAGCTCAGTACCTGGCTTTTCTTCAGAACAATGTGTATCCTTTTCCTATTCCTGCCCATATTACAGGGGCTCCATCATTTCGAGGAACAAGTAATCCTCAAGCAATGCCCTTCTTCTACCCTCCTCACATGCTTCACCCATCACAAATACGACCGCAGCAGCAGCAGCAACCAGCAGGGCCACTACCTCATGTTCAACAGAGTCACCAGAGTCCAATCACTTTGAGCGGGCCTTCCTTGCAGAAACATCTGCAGCAATTACACCACGTTGGGGGAGGTGGTTCTGGTGCTGCTGGTGCAAGTTCTAATGGTTTTCCAGCCATTAATCAGCAACAGGACCTCCTGTCTCAGCATGCTCGTCCCAAGGAGTGCAATAAGGACATGGAAGATAACCTTCCCACTGCTAATGGTAAGACTTCTCAATCTCAGAAGGGCATCTTTTGCTGAACAATTTTTTATGCCAATTCATCCTCAAAGCTTTGCTTTGATATCTACTGCTGCAGCTGCTAGAAAAATGTGCAATAATGGGGTTCATCGTGATAAGCAGCCAATTAATCATCAGGCACAACAAAAGCAGAACATGATGGTAGAGCTTACACCACCTCAAGCTTTTACAATACCCTTTGCATCCTTTGGTGGGTCTGGAACTGCAATACCAGGTCTCGACTTCTCTTCCGTGGCACAAAATCATGCCATTACACATAGCCTCCCAGAAATGTCTAAACATGGCTACCACCAGATTGGCACAGCTGCAGTTGCTGCAGCTGCTCAAGCGGCAGAACAGAAGGTCCACCAAGTGTCAGAAGATGGGAAATCTGTTGCCAGGGAGTTGATGAACACAAATGTGAGTGGTGAAGAAGGTAGAAAGAGTATGACTGCTAGCAAAGGTCCACAGCATTCTCTTTCATTTGCAAAAGGAGATGGTGAATCTTCCATCTCATCTGTTCTCAATAACAGCATCATTGATATCTCTTCCCGGTCAGTAAACCCCATTCAATCTCCTGCAAATGGCGGTAGATCTGCTGACCGTTCTGCTGGCACGGCTACAACTACAACTCTTGTTCCCAACTCCCAACCACAGCAACAACATCTAATTCATCTTCAGCAGCAACAGCTGCAGATGCAGCACCATCATGTATCATCTCGTTCAAAGCCCTCGGCCTCAAGCAACAATACCAATATCCATCCTGAGAGTCTGCCTGGAGGTTCTACCATTCCTAAGTTCCCTCATGCTCTAACTGGCTTTTCTCAGGCTCTTGGACAAGGTGGCAGCCCCATCCAGTGGCCTCAGGGCAAGACATCTGCTGGAAGAGGTGTGGATCCTTCTGCAGTCACACCTACTCAGGTGATGATGAACAATGTTCTCCAACTGCAAGGCAGAACAACCCAACAGCCGTTTTCCACCCAAAGCCACCAAACCCAGATTTCATTTGGCATGAATTCAAATAAAGTGGTACCTCCAGGGGGTCAACATCTCTCTGGAGCTTGTGGAAGTCCATCTCCATCATCTGCCACTATTGCTGTTGGATCGCCCTCAAGTTCGGTCTCCAAGAGTGCTGGTGGGAGCCCAAGTGCATCTGCAAGCATAAAACCCAGTCCTCAAACCTCTGCAGTTTTGCTTCATCAACAATCAAGTGTAAAGCAATCAGCATCAAGCTCTAGCTCAAAATCAATAACTATGGGTAACCCAAACGTGCTACCCATTCTTGGACACCCCCAGAAAGTTCCTCCGCCTGCCCCCAGCTCTAACAGTAAGCTGCAGCAGCAGCCTCAGCAACCAAAGCAGCAAGCTTTCTCCGAGGCCCAGCTGTTCTTCTCTAATTCGCACATGCAACAGGTCCAATGTGCTCAATCCGGTGGTTCTGCTCCCATTGCTGCTCAATACTATCAAAAGCGCCAGTCTGAATCACAAACACGACAGTCTCAACAGCAGCAGCAACAAAGCTCAACATCATCTTCCACTGGGATGCTTTCCCTTTGTGCCCCCTCCGCACTTACACTGGCTGGTGTTTCCGCCACATCTGATCCTGCAAAGGCCATGGCTGCGGCCAACAGCATGAAGGGTCTGCCTCCACCTAGCTTTTTTAATGCGACTCAGCTTGCTGCGGCTGCTCAGTCTGCCTCTGGCTCTCCTCGCCATCCAATGTCTGCTGCGTTCACTTATATGTCTATGCCACCATTTTCCATGAAGCCATCGACTGATCACAAACCTGGTGATTACACTTGTCTTTTCTCATTATTCTCCTGTATAGATCCAAAACTGCTTTATCAGACTGAGTGCTCATATTATCATAATATGTTCTACCAGGAAGTGACAATTTACAAGCCTGTTGGCAGCCTGAGAAGAGGTAATGTTGGATCGGACAATGATGCTCGGCCACACCAACTGCATCAAAGGCCTCTTTGCATAAGATTCTGGAATCAAACAAGAGGATTCTCCTCCCTCTTTCCTGGCCCATTGCCCTGTAGGTCTCTGTTCAAAGGTGTGCACAATTTGAATGTTCGAATTGGATAGGAAGGCCAATGAGAAATGGGGGACAGGCAGAAGGAAAGTGGTGGTGGGTAAGAACCAGCCAGCATTTTGTTTTGTTCTCAAGTCCCCTGCAGTCTTGAGACGAGAGGGGCAGAGGGACTAAGCACAAAGCAGCATAGGGAAGAAGATGACTGTACAAAAAATATCCTCCTATCTGGATTTTGTATAGTGCGGTCAAATGCTAACCTCAATTGTGTCCTGTTTCTTCTGTTTCATTTATAACTTAAAAAAGTGAGATGATTACATTGAGATCATCATTACATGCTATTCCTCCATGGTTTTACATATAAACATCTGTTCTCCGATGCTGTTAAGATACTGATTATGCAAACCGGAGTGGTGTGTCAATTCATTTCGTTGCCATCTTTCATTTTCTGTTGGCTAAACATCCTTGTGCTCATTAAAAAAAGTATCTTTCTGTGAAGATGTGAAGCATCAGTTGTGTTTGCTTTGCACTTCTTACTGCAGAGAATAATGAAGGGTGATTGTGAATTGATATCATTGAAGATTCTCATGCACATATTGCAATAAATATTTAATCCTGAGGTATTTTTTGGTGCAGGTTATCAACACCATGGTCTCAAGTCCTAAATTCTCTTTTGCCAAACATTGAGAGGTGAAAACAATGTCTGGATGACTACAGGGTTGCTGTATTCTGGACTGTCTCCACGATTACTAGGTAACAATTTATGTTCCAATCAATATGCATTACAATACGTTTGCTGCAACTCTCTTTCTTGTGTTAGATAAAGTGAGATTTGTTGTGTTTCCTCCTCCTGGCTTTTAGCCAAAACTCTAGTTAGTGGGAAACGTATACCCCTCATCAATCAATGTCTCCCTTTTATGTTGATTAAGTTGTGAGGGTTGCACAAAAAATTTGGCAGTTTGGACTGCTTTTTTTGGTCAGTGTTGGTATTTACAAACTTATGAAAGATTCCAATAACATATTATTTTCATCCTATTTGTTAGCGATCTGCTGCTATTCTTTCTCTGCAATAGCTCATTGCTATTCTTTGTCATCAGATTCGCCTTTATCCGGTTTTCGAGTGTCTTGTGCAGATTGGTGGGATCAGAGAATTCATGGTAAGAAGTGGAATCTGTCTCTCCATCGATGGTAAGTCCATACTATTTCAATTCCATGATTACTTTAAATCCCGAGACACCATGGACACTGTTCACATGATCACCAAATGGTTCATGGTTTCTTCAAGCACAAGAACACCTTTCTTTGCTCTGGTGGCCAAAGCAGCTGTTAAGTGGACTGTGTAGGAAAGGTTCCTCGCCAGCTGAAGTCTGGAGGGGCCAATCCAAACATGGCGCACTAGACTATTTTGTGAGGCAGATATCTTGTCCAGTGGCACAATAAAAAAGAGAAATCTGAGGTAAAGCTGGTTGTCATCGGTAGAGAAATCACTAATGCTGCTGGTGGTGAAAGTAAATCCAACTTTTATCTTCCACTGTTCTTGTCCTTGGCACAGGATGTGAAGAGATCTACCACGGCTTGTGTTGCTGAAAAGCTCACGCGAGGAATCCAAATGAGTGTTGCTGAAGCCCTTTCGCTACAGACAGGAGCACTCGCCCTCGCATCATCGGCTGCTGCTTACGACCGAGAGCAGACAAAGGACTTGGGATCACGAGCTACTGGCGAGAGATGCCAATGGCCCCATCCTACCACCGATGACCGTAGCCATGTGAGCTGTGGATGGATGTTATCCATACCTCGCGCTTTGATCTCTTCCCTCCTCGATCGTCATCCGGCTGAAATGGCCACCAATTCATTCTGGATTCATGTGTGTGTACCTCCTGCTGACTCATCGTGGTTGTGATTGCCTTTCACTGTAGGGTGTAGCGGCGGCCGTCATCTTGGACTTGAGCAGCCGAGGGGAGGAGAGGATGCCGGTGGAGGAAGCGTGCACGCTCCTCCACCATCGGCCCCGTAGGACCACAGTAACTGGCCGAACGAATGGACGAGGAGACCTCGTGGGACTCTCGCTGCCTGACACCGAAGAAGAAGGCGTGTCGCGACTTGCAGTCGGCGTGGTAAAAAATGAAGGGGCTTCAAAGCACGGAGATGCCAGCAGTCAGGTGGCGCAGCGCTGCTCCACCGACCCCACGCACAGCTCAGAAGCAGCGATAAGCTGCAGTCGCAACACCTCGCGGTGCGCCCACTCATCTTTAACAGGACCAAGAAGGAGACTGGAGCCATTTACATGCTCTGTCAGGGACTGCCTGCTGGTACATCGATCAAGCCCACCAACCATGGCAGTCGGATTCCAACCATCATTTTGAACGTGAGCATCACCAGTCAGGGAGTACAATAATTAGGGTGACTTCGAACCCTCAGCTCACAGTGAAGAAGTGACAAGTGGGGCTGCCTTCCTCGTGGGATGTAGTCGACCATAAAACGAGCCTCCTCCTCCTCCTCCGTCTTCCCAGACATTGTCGAGTAGGGGAAGCACGCACGGAGGTGATCAGCCTCGGGTTTGATCCTGTCTCGCTGTCAGCAACAGATGAAGCTTGTCGTTTCCTGGGAAGGTCTTTTGCCATAAATGAGATGTCAGAATCCAAGAATGCTGCTGTTTTCCTCCTGGAAAGAGTGAACCCCAGCTGCGACTCCAGACTTCATGAACAGTGTACAGTTGTTGGTCGGGGCCGGTGGCACTTGGAGGGTTAATCGCCAGTATTCTGCAAGTATAAATCCAGGTTCTGTAGCTCTGTGGGTTGCTGGTGGGATTCAGGGCGAACGGAACATGGGGAGGGAGTGTAGCAACAGCAGATGGTTACTGCTCGCTGTTATCAACAGGAGAAACAAAAATGTAGGGTTGAAGGGTGCTGCGACATGCTGTTGTACGTTGCAGAAGCCATTAGAGCTGCATCCGCTCCTTGATCGCGTTATCCGTTGCTGTGTTCGGGTCCTTTTGCCGAGGACGATGCCACACTTCCTGCTCTGGAATTCTGATGCTTGAGATACAGCCAGCCACCGGAGTCTATTTGAACACCCTTAGGAGGAGGTGGAGCCTTCTGAAATAAATATCTTATTTGTGATATGATTGATCGCTAGGATTGATGTGTGTTTCCCACGAATAAATATCTCAAGATATATAAATGTCATCTCCTGATGCGAAGGAAGGAGAAGCGACTGCTGTCCAGCTCAAGCATTAGCCGCGAACATGGCCCCACGTAGGCCCCGCTCCACCACATGCCAAAAAGAGACAAAAGGAGCATAAAGACTTTGTGGGGTGATGCGTGGGTGTCATCGAGGAATAATGCCATGGGTGGTCGCTTTACCTACAACAAGAGAGAGAGAGAGAGAGAGAGAGAGAGAGAGAGAGAGAGAGAGAGAGAGAGAGTGAATCTTATGGATCACAAGGAGGTTTTATATGTGTGTTACTCTCTTGTACAATACCTCTGTCAAGTGACTCGGTTACGTGACATTCTCTGGTTGGACGGATTAAGTTACAAGTTCTTCTTCTTGTTTCAGCTACTAAACCTTCTTTCTGTTCATAATTTTCTCTTTCAATGGTGCTGAAAGAAGAATCCTCCCGATTGTATCTTCGGATAGCTTTCCCAATTAAACTTGCATGAAGATCAAGAATACGTCTGGATTTTTTTAGTAGGAATGTTTTTATTTACTTTTGCTCTAACAGTTAATACCTTAAATAGGTTCCATCTCATGACAAGAATGAAGCAAATAGAAAGAAAAAGAAGAAGGATCAAGGCTCAAGCCAAGTATGGCCACTACAATTTCACATCCTAATGAACGAAGTGACATCGATATAGAGTAATACACACCAATTCATACAATTGCATCATTTCGTCACAAACATAGCTGATTTGCCTAAGATGTGCGATATTGTAAATGATAGAATCAACCCAATTTTAACCTCATCTAGTGCCTGAGCAGTTGCAAGAAAAAGAAAGTAGCTGAGCACAAAAGGTCAGGATCACACAAGCTTTATCAGTGAATTTGCCACTTTATAAGTTTAGAACGGTCATGTAACAAAAAAGGGTCCAAGATCAGTCCGCCGCACTCAAACTCCCGCAATTTTGTACCCATGCAACAAGCTGCTGATACATAGGCGATGATCCAATCATGGTGATAACCTGGGCCAGCCCTTCCCTTTTGTGCCACTTGGAGGTTCCCAAACCTGTATGACTGGTCTTCTGCATCTTACATCTTTGAATCTTTGTGTAGTGATGTTACGGATCTACTACATGTCGTGACTTTGCTTCAAGAGGAACACGGACATGGCCTATTAGTGGCATTCAAACCAACAAAACAGTCAGATAATACATTCCAAACCAATGCATCTAAAAAGTTCGCTTTGGTAGTTCTAGCAAAATATATCAGAAGTAATACCAACCAAGTCAACAAGTAAAACAGAAGTATCAAACATATCAGGTCTCCAAAATTGCTAAAGCAAGAGAACTAAAGAAAGTTAGGTTTTGTGGAAGAGGCCATGTGTTTTTCCAAAGCCATTCATGAGCTCAGCCATCAACCAGAGGTAACAAGTGAATAAGTAAAGATTGAACTTCACTTAAAAGTTTCACAATGGTTATTCACCGATCATAGAATTGCACAACAAAGAAAAGATCAGGAAAAATATAAAAAAATAGAATAATTTTGCCATCATCTAATCTAATAACTAGGATTTGGAATCTTCAGAGTGAGAAAATATGAAAAGATTATTTAGCCATTATCTAATCCGTGAAATTTCGCACAATTAATAACTAGGATGTTTTATCTTCAGAAATGATACGGACAAAGTAATCAGCTGTGCCATTATATACCGATAAGATCGATGGTCATCAGATTTTCTTGTAACGAGCATTGGTTTTTAGCAACATATCGTACCATTTCAGGATTTTCTATTGCATCAAACGATGAGATAGTTTTCATTTTCATCGAGCAGAGTGGCTAAAATCAGAATAAACAGTAAGTGAAGTTCTCACATAAGACCATGAAAATAATTATTTTGGCACTATGTCACATATACAAATTATACATGATTCAATGATCAGGCAGATTCCTAAAGTCCTTCTCTATGGTATTGGAACAATTAAATGGTTCTTTTCACTAGCACAATTGGTGCTAGGTTCTTAGATTTGACTATCGTTAGCTCAACAAAGTGTCTACACCAGTGAGGGTATGATAGTGGCATGCTGCAATCTCCTATATTCATCTAGAGAACCACAAAACATAAAAAAGATTTTGACTTTGTGTTTAAAGATGGATGCATGCACTGCAATGTAGATGTGGGATCTGTCCGTATGTAGTGTCAGCTGCCATTCTACATGTTCTTGATGATAGTGACATCCTGATATACCTTTGCACATCCTGTTAAGTTCCTTTTCCCCACTAAAATTTTCATCCAAAGATTTGCCAAAGGACTTTTTAAAATGATACTCCTTGTATGTCGAGTTTCTAAATTAGGTCTAATTTGTTTTCATAAACATTGCAATTGTTTGCTGAGTTGTGGTACTTTGCATTCAAACTATGTATTTTATATTCAAATCCTACCAGCTTCTAGAATACAGAAATGGCAAATTAAAGCATCCGCTAATCCAAATGATCAACTTTTAAGTTGTAAATCAGTCACAGAGTATACAACATTGATGTGCCAGTAATTGCTCAATCTTGAAAGAAAAGATAAGGAGTTTTACAGATTACAGTTGTAGACAAAAGAAATCCTTTAAGGTCACACTCTTAATCTATAAATTCTATTGATATTTATGTAGCATCATATTTCAGGATCACAAGATTACTTCAATACACTGAGGAAAATATTTCTAGTGTTAGATTCACTGTTGGAAAGGAGATTCATAATTAAATACCACGCTTTGCATTGCAAAAATGAACAAGGTGGAAGGTCATAATAAATTGTTGTCAATTAGTTAGTTCAATTACAGTTCTCTGCAACCCAGAAAAAAGGGAAAAGTAAACATGGTTCATGGAAGCATTGTTGGTTAATCATGTGCTACGTAATCTAAATGAACTGCACCATAGTTAGTATTGTGGGATAAGCGTATATAATGTAGATTAACATCTAAATATGCTTAAAGTTAGGGTACAATAGACAGCCTCTCTGCTAAGGGTAAGGCTCAATACAGACCCTAATTAGTTCAGATACTGTCTGCAAACCTCCAGAAACTGTTTCCATCTTAATTTAGACTTCTCAAACCCCTCCATTTCAATGTTTGTTTCAGTAACATCATTTTCATCTCACATTTGTGTTACTCCGGGCCACAATGGCTTTGTAGCAGATTTAGTTAACTTGATACAATTTCACATAACCTCAGATCTTTTTTGTAGGCCAAATTTCTCACTGAATTTTGATTGTACAAGTCTATTTGATGTTTAAAGTATCATGTTGAGAATTTGGAGTTGTTTGATACCCTTTATCAAACAGATAAGCAGGTGGATCGGTGAAAATAGTTCCAAATTTGACAATTAATACTCGAGACGAGCTTTTTTAGAAGAACAAAGCATTTTGAGAACCCATGAGTGGTGATTGGATCAGGAAAAAATTAGTCAATCCTAATATGACTTTGCTGTAAACTACTTTTGGTCTGTTTTTTCTCAAGTGTGATGATCATTTACAATTTCTTCTTCTAAACATAGGTTTGTAGAATCAGCAAATCATACTTTCAAATAGGTACTATTTCATTTTATAGAATTCCATGAAAACCAATACATCGGTTCTGAACAGACATGTCAATTCTATGCCACTGATATCCACTGATAGTATTCAACAGTTATTAAGCACAAAATACACGTTCCAATAAAAAAACAATTAATTGAAAGAGACTTATCAAAGAGGTGAACGTGCAAGTACATCGATAACAGATCCACGGGTAGCTTCAGGAATATTGCCTGATCGATGGCTATACTACCCTCTATCAACAAAGTACATCTACTAGAATCAATATGTCATAGATAATATTGCTGAAACTGAAAAAATACAGTAAAAAACCTTAAAGATTATTGAACTATTGGATTGAACTAGTTTAATTAATATTTTGTTAGATTAGATGCATGTAATTTAATGTTATAGTAACAATTATTTTGCATATCTAATACATAAAAATCATGTTTTGACACAAGTACTTCTTTCGATGATTATGTTTTCTCTCAGTTATGTTATTAGAACAATCCTAAACCAAGTCGCTTGCTTTGTTCACACAAAGTGCCTCACGCAATAAAAAATACTAACAAACAAAAGGCTTACTCGGTGGGCATCGGAGATAATGTAAGCATCACCACCAACATCAGCAACATAATAGCTGTGATCTTCTCGTCGCCGCCATCGAACGAATTCTTCCGCATCTCGGAGGAGGGCGGAGCAACAATGTGATCGCCGGGGCTCCAGGCGAACATGGAGAGCCGGCGATGCCGAAACCCTATAGTCGGAGGAGGGGGAGTTCTGTGGAGCTGGGGAGAGGAGGATCATGGATTGACTGCGCGAATCAATTTCCGCCACGACATGTGGAAGGAGTGACTGGCGTTCCTTCCACGCGCGGCGACTCCTCCCCTGCGCCGCTGGTGGCTTATGCTGATTCCACCCTTGCCGTGTCGAATTGGCTCCGACGCAGTCTTCATGTTGATAAGGCTCCGAAAAGATTCATGTACTTATTCCTCTTAATATTAAAATTTCCCATATATAAACATGATTAATATTAATTAATTGAATATAAATATATAATATTAATATATCTGAAGTATCCTCACCTTTAAAGGTTGTAATTAATTTTTGAAGGATATATATATATATATATATATAAGTATTTAATATTGGAGGAAACAAAGTACAATATCACAACAATAGTTGGAGGTGCGGTGTGGGCAAGGAGGCCTATCAAAATCATGCTCTCCCATTGGTCCAACTCATCCCACCCTATCCAACTCCAATCCTTCATGTCCTTCAGATAGACCTTGTCTCTCCCACACACTCCTCCATCTGCCATCTCCATTACCAGCAGCAGCAGCAGCGGCAGCTTCAGCACCAACGCCATGGCCATGTCAACACAAGCCTCCCTTTTCACCCCTCCCACCACCATCCCGTTCTCAAAGCCCGCCGCCCCCCCCGCGCTCCTCCCGTGGAAGCAAACCCCCGGGGCGAGGCAGCTCCGCGGCGCCAGCCTGCGGGTGTCGGCCACCGAGGAGAAGAAGACGGCGGCGCCTGAGGCTCCCGAGGCCCCTGCCGGCTTCACCCCGCCTCAGCTGGACCCCAACACCCCCTCCCCCATCTTTGGCGGCAGCACGGGCGGGCTCCTCCGCAAGGCGCAGGTGGAGGAGTTCTACGTCATCACCTGGGACTCCCCCAAGGAGCAGGTGTTCGAGATGCCCACCGGCGGCGCCGCCATCATGCGTCAGGGGCCCAACCTGCTGAAGCTGGCACGCAAGGAGCAGTGCCTGGCGCTCGGCACCCGGCTGCGCTCCAAGTACAAGATCAAGTACCAGTTCTACCGGGTGTTCCCCAACGGCGAGGTGCAGTACCTCCACCCCAAGGACGGCGTCTACCCGGAGAAGGTCAACCCCGGCCGCCAAGGCGTCGGCCAGAACATGAGGTCCATCGGCAAGAACGTCAGCCCCATCGAGGTCAAGTTCACCGGCAAGCAAGTCTATGATCTGTGACCACATACCTCTCCTGCATGCTTCCCTTCCCCGTGTCACATGATATCATATATATGAACTCCATTCGCCTTCTGTAACACTTGTATTATTTCTCATCCAAACTCTGTGCACAACTTCAATTAAGCTGCTCATATGATTCCCAGATTACGACTGCTCAGAGTAAATAATTCTGTTAATTGGTTCGATAGAGTTGGTCATATAGTCTTAATCATTGGTCTTCGCCGATCACAATCTAAGCTATATATCTCCACCGAATGCCATGCTTCTTACGAGAGACTCCATTAATTAAGTTGAGTGCAGGCATCCCTGTGAGCTTTATGCTGCTGGGTATTAAAGCATAGTCCAGCAGTCGGCAAACGTCGGCAATGGGACGTCCATCAACAGGTATTTATTGGCCATAATGAATCCTTCTCAAGTGACGTTGACTGCAAATCCACTGCCGACTTCGTCTGTATGTGAGCATGGCGACTGCAACGCAAGCGAATCTGAGGCAAAGGGATGACTATTGAGAAGGGAGGTGGACAGTGACAAGGTACCAAGACAGCATGTAATGCATGAGTAGGACTGCAAGGAGGGGGAGTGCAGTGTGGCAGGAGAGAGGAACAGTGAAATGGACAACACCCGAGCCCAAAGCAAAGTGATAATTGCTTCCTCCTCCCCTTTTTCATCGCTCTCACTGCTCTGCTTTCACCGCCGCTGCTCCAGATGGGGAGGCTGCAGTCCCTCTTCTCCCCTCTGAAGAAGCTGTGGATTCGTTTGCATTCGGCACACAGGAAGAGTACTACGCTCCCTCCGCTGCCTCTGTTTCTTCATCTTTCTTCCGTTTTAGTTAGCGCCACCCCATGGCGTATGACACGGTTGCATTGACAGGGAGGGGGATACACATCCTGTACGAGGATGTGAAGTCGTGCCCGTATGAGGACGTGCAGGTCCTCTGGTCGATGCTGGTGGAGTCGCGCACCCCGCCGTTGCGATTGAAGCGATGAGGTCGTCGGAGAAGAAGAAACGTCTCAGATTTTGCGTCGCGCCCCCTTCTTCGACGTCATGTATGCTTGTGCCTCTCTGCTCGGAGAACATATCGACATATACGTTTGTACATAAATATATATATATATATAGAGAGAGAGAAATAGATGAGAACGAGGAAGAAAAGAGAGTTCTTACTTGTTCTTCTACATCTCTAAATGCTACTCAATGCAATCTGCTCTCTCCTCTCCCTCTCTCTCATTATAAAGTGATGTTATTGTTTATGTGGAGGAATTACTGACTCTGTTTTCTGACATTGAGAACTTCTCCTCCTCTGTTCTACCAGTCGAAGAGCTGAATACCATGTTAACAGGGATCAAATACCTATTGATCATCGCTCGGTAGAGTTGAGAACCTTCAACTTAAAAGGCATATTATCTATGAAATCACAAACAGATCTCTCACGTGGGTCTGTCAAGATCCAGCTGTTAGGTTTTTGTGGTCCTTTTATAATTGGATAAGATAACCGATTGGGTTCCGTTCAGATATTTTAGCCAATAGACTAAGTCCACTTACGAAACGATTCATCGTAGACCTTCTGCTCTCACCTCTAAGGGGAGGGGTTGGGTAAACGTTGGCATGTTAAGTACAGACGCACCTATCCGTTGAGGGATTTCAATTCTTCTCCTCAACTCTTTCCCCAAAGACGATACTTAGCAGATCAAACGAGATCTCTGAACAGGACATCAAAAGGTATGCATCGTATTAAATTAGATCTATGCAGTTGATTTCAATTCTGACATATAGGTTATTTTTATATTTTTGATATAGCATAATTATATATATATATAACCGGGCCTCGATGTCGGCCCAAATGGTCGTCTTATTGGTCCGGTTGGGTTGATGTGGCAGACCGGCCCATGAACAGGTTGACTTCGCGTTTATAAAAGGGACGGGAGCGGGGAGGGTTTCCACCACGCGCCGCCGATCCTCGATTCTTCGACAACCCCAAGAGGAGGCAGTGGCCAGAGGAAGGCGGGCGTCGAACGTTCGACAAGATGGGGTAAGTTTCTGCCAGAGCCCGGTCCTGGATCTAGTTTCAGTTTCCTTATCGTTTTCTAATGCTACGTTCGAACTGTTTGTCTAGGGTTCTTATGGATCAGTTTATGTGTCTCTTTTTTAGTCGGGAACTCTATTTGATCCTTCTTGGTTCACCTACCCTTTCACCGCTTGTTGTTCTCGGATCTCATGTATTCGGTGTCGGATGGAGGATTGAGTGATCTTTTATGCGGATTTTCGGGCTTCGATCTCGAGTTCTCGCTTTCGCCTATTTAGGATCTTAGATAAGAGAACCGGGGAAGAAACCGAAATCGAGTTGATGTCTTGAAAATTCGAATCACCATTGGGATGTGGTTTTGAGCAATGGATGACTGCAATATGTATCTGTCTGTCTGTGTGTGTGTGTTTCTGAATGCTCAGAAGATCATCTTGTTTTGCCGAGCGTATATTTCAAAAAATTTGGCATATGGAGTTTGGTTACTTGGCACTTTTGGTTTGATTGGCAAAGATTTTTGTACTTATTGATGACTGTATGTATAATATTTAGAGATAGAAATGTTGTTTTTGATTATAAGTAAGTTAATAAATTCAATCAATTGCTTGTGCTTGAGTAATATATATGATCAGAAATGAAAACCAAGTTTCTAGTGCGCCTCTAAACATAAGAGTGATCATAAAGAGAACTTGTTTGATTAAAGAGAAATGTCTTTTCATCAACTGTAAGCTCTGTTGCAGGAAGACTCGTGGTATGGGAGCTGGGCGCAAGCTCAAAACTCACAGGAGGAGACAGAGATGGGCAGACAAGGCATACAAGAAAAGTCATCTCGGCAACGAGTGGAAGAAGCCCTTTGCTGGTTCTTCGCATGCCAAGGGTATTGTTCTTGAGAAGATGTAAGTTTTATGATGCTTATTTACTTTTCATTTTCTCATTTTGGTGTTGCTTATGTTTGGAGGACTGACATTAGATTGGCTCTTGCAGAGGCATTGAAGCCAAGCAGCCCAACTCTGCTATCCGAAAGTGTGCTAGAGTCCAGCTGATAAAGAATGGGAAGAAAATTGCAGCCTTTGTTCCTAATGATGGTTGCTTGAATTATATAGAAGAAAATGTAAGTTTTAGATTCATCTAGCAATTCTATATGCCATTATGCTTTCCAGATGAATGGTCTATGCACTTGTTAGCAAGGATTTAGTTATAAGAGGTAGTATTGGACTGGTCTTGTGCAAACTAATATGCACTGGTCAGTAACGATATGGCAAAGGTCTCATGGCAACCATACACCAGTCACATTGTGTTATGATCCTAGTCGATTGGATAATTGTTACATTAACTGATATGCGTCGAAAATTACTTGAGCCCAAGTTGATGGTAGAACACTGATCAAGTATTATTCCTTTTTTTTTTTTGATATAGGACGTGGTATGAGACCGATATTAGTATCTTCTTCGAATAGTCTGTTTACGCCCTAGATTAAATGCCTTGCTTGTCGATATCATCGGCTGATAACTTCAACTTCTAATAGTAGTCTGTTACTAAGCTGCATTGCTTTTGCAGGATGAAGTCTTGATTGCTGGATTTGGAAGGAAGGGCCATGCCGTGGGTGACATTCCTGGAGTAAGGTTTAAGGTTGTGAAGGTTTCTGGTGTGTCCCTGTTGGCCCTATTCAAGGAAAAGAAGGAGAAGCCTCGGTCTTAATAATGGATCTGCTAGAGTTTCCAGATGAACCATTGTTTGGCTCCATATTATGCACTTAGTTCTGTATGACTCTTTCTATAGTTACTGATGAACTGCTTTTGAAGTCGTTTTTTTTATGGTTATTCATCCTTTAGCACTTACCCTTTTATGCCGATGGTAGTTTCTTTATCAAAACTTTTTAGTGTAATCGCTTTGGAATGAAGAGATTGGTCATAATGTAATGATTATGCCCCCTTTTTTTTTTGTTGAAACAAAGATATTATTTTTGGATTAATGAATGGTCACTAATGTGGCAAAGGAAGAATTGGTGGGACTCCCGCAATTTTCATTGTAATGGAATGATGATTGGTAGAAGAATCTCTTTCAATTGGGTTAATTATTGATTACATTTTAACGTCTTGATTCTTCTTATATTTTTAAAAATTATTTTGACATCTCTATAATTATAAAAATAAAATATTTAAGTTTATTTTAGTTTTATCGATAGAAACACAAAAATTATTTTAGTTTTATCGGTGGCGGATGATGTTGGTGTTGGTGGATGGCGATCATTGCTCTTTTGTCATCTCATTCTCTGTGGAGCGACGTCTCTCGAAATTCTTAAATCTCTCTTCCACCTTGTCCTAGTTGAGGACACCCTCTCCTCCCCCACTCCCAACTCCACTTTCACTTGAAATGCTCCACCAAGCACTCGATCACCTCCCTTGACTCGTTCGCATTCGCCCTCTACTCCAATGGCATCTTGCACAACGGTGACGATATGGGCAAGCTCTGATTAGTGTCCAACGTCGTGCCACAGTGGGCGGTGTCCATCGTATTCCGACTCTTCAACTTGTATAGCTCATGTAAGCAGTGTGCTTCATTGTGAACGCTATGGTCCGCCTTCTTCGGACTATGTTGTTGGTTTTCCTTAATCATCGGCTCGACCCAAACAATATCTGACGCATCTACGTCGGTGCCGTTGCCGATGCCGATGCAGAGCGATGAAAGGGTCACTCAACAAGAAATGGTGCCGGAATTGACACGATAGCGAGGGGAGCAATGGGAGCTCCAACGACCCCAGCTTTGGGTTGAGGTTAGGCTTCGCCCAATTTATCAACGGCGAGGCGACCACCATCTTCACTGTAGACATCGTAGCGACCATCACCATTTGGGTTGATGTCGACGTAGTTGCCAAGTGACAACTGCGTTAGTGTCAACGGAGACGCAGAGCAACACGAGGCGGGCAACGATATGGTCGATAGCGTGCTCCTCGTGGAGGCGAGTGGCATCGCGATGAAAGCAGACCTTATTGTTGTTGGAGGTGGTCAAGCAATTGCATTAGCGTTGACGCCAATGACGTTACCGTCCATCATCGAATGTTAAAATTATCTTTTTACTTTTTATTTTTATATTTTCGTCGGTAAAACTAATGTTGTTAGGGTAAATATACCTAAATATTTCACTTTCGTAATTATAGAAATGTTAATATAATTTTTTAAATTATAGAGATCGAAACATTAAACCTAGCTAACTAGAAGGGGGTAATATGTCCCTTTGAACCTTTGAATGTCAATAATCAAATGACTGTTCAAATTTCGTTTTCTACGATCGAGGTAAGAAGCGGTCAGCTAATCTCGCCTTTCCTTTAGCAAAAAGAATAAAAACAATAATAATAATCTCGCCCAAGGTTTGCCGTTTCGATGTGTACCGCCCGGTATGGGCGGTACGTACCGGTCCGACAGGTTATCGGTACGCGGACCGCCCGGTACCGGGCGGTACGACCGGTACAACGCTATAGTGCACTGTAGCACTGTAGCACTGCTACAGTACTCGGTACACCCATACCGTACCGTACCGAGCCCAGGTCGAAACTCCGGTACGGTATTGCGGACCTTGATCTCGCCTTTCATTTTCTACGATCGAGCTAAGAGGCCTCTCAAAATGGACTTCTAAAGCGGGGAGGTGTGACAAAAGAAAACCCTGACGGGACTAATGCTTGTAGTGGGAATTGATAAACTTACAAGAGAGGATATCGAAGAATTACGTGGAAGCAAAGATAGGACCAGGAGGTTTTGAGAGAAGGTGGTTAGCTAGCAACGTATCTATCATATGTAAGTAACATAGGGGTCAAATTTCATATTACCTTAGATTGTTTTTATATCTCGATTTTTAAATTTTAAAAAATTATATTGAAATCTCTATAATTATAAAAATAAAATATATAACTCTATTTACTCTAATAAGAAAATAATAGATAAAAAAGATAATTTTAATATCTTAATTATATTGACAAAAGGAGCGGAGGAAGAGGACGATGTAGATATCGATGCTCTACATCTACATCGGTACTGCTTGATAACTACATCGGTGTCGCTCTGCAACCTCATCCTTCGGCTTTTGCCTACCACCTCGTGTTGTTGATTTGTAGTTGTCTACCGAGAATCTATGGACTTTTTTGCCCAAAGCACCATATTGGACTCGGATGTGAAGAGACAAGAGCTAGAGGATGAGGAGGCCACGGAGTACGAAGAGAAGGCAGAAGGATCAAGATCGCAGGAAGTGCAAACAGGGTGGACCCATTGTTAGGATCGAGAGCACTAAGAGGGGGGGGGTGAATTAGTGCAGCGGAAATCTTTCAGCGATTAAAACGAAAGCTGCGTTCG
>LVTN01000012.1:701352-753350 GCA_001649415.1 Musa itinerans | reverse complement strand
GCGCATTGTCCTCTCGTGCGGCCTATTGCCCAATCGGCTAGTTGACTCCGCAACTCCGATGTCCTTGGCGCAATATCCGCTCTTCTTGGCCCGATGCCCGAATCCACGGCACGAAGCCTTCTGTCGATACGTCGACCGTTCCACTGGCCCGACGTCTAATCTTCTGACATGTTCCTCCGGCCCAACATGATTCTTCCTGCTTTAATTGTCTCATCCTGATCGAAGCATCCTGCGTCACTCAAAATGCAGATTAAAACATAAACACATATCAAGTGGTTTCATCATCAAAATACGAGATTCAACACCCATCACGGACCTACATTGGAGACACAATAACCAGTGTCAAGGGAGTAGCAAGTGACATAAGAGATCTGGTGGACGTGGCAAGCCACAAAGAAGTTGGTGCCATGGACGGACACGTCGCAGGCCCAACAAAGGAAGGTTGTGTTCTGCATCTGCGTTAGCGCCAATGCAATTATCGTGCAACATCGACGTAGATGCAGAACGTCGACATCTATGTCGTCCTCTTCCTTCTCTCCCTTTGTTATTCCTCTTATCGTCGCTCTCCCACCTCATCTACAATAATCACCTACGAGTTCCAATAACACCATCGTCCACCACTATCGAAAACATAATTGAGATATTAAAATTATCTTTTTACCCATCGTTCGTATTTTCATCTATAAAACTAACAACGTTAAAAGTAAATGAAACTAGATATTTCACTTTTATAACTATATGAATTTCAATATAATTTTTTAAAATCCAGATATGAAATATTAAAAAGATCTAACTATAAAAAATAATCTATAATTAACCCTAACATCAAAAATGACCAACGCGTGCGCATTCTTGATTGGTCATTTCTAGGTATACTAGGAAAGGTGTTTGTTCCGATTACGGACGAGTGGTCCGCTTGATCTTTGTAAGCCTGGATGCCGACAAAAGGAATGAAGTGGCCGACAAAGTTGGCAACATTCTTATCGCTCACAACCACTTGATCTTTGTCAATCGGCTTAGACATTCTTATTGCCTCCTGTAGCATCATACTCTTTTCATGGTCACCGTGAAGTGTGTTAGAATTACTGGTGCATGAAGCACGGCACAAATGATACTTTTTTTGTCTCAGGATAAAGAGAGGACTTTTCACAGCTTTCTGGTTCACATAGACACACATCGACCACCACTGTTTATCCTTTAATATCTTTGTTTCAGTCACACCGCTCGTAATGTCATTTCCTCCTCATCGACTCCTGATAATAGCAGTTCATTTGAGAGCGCAGCATCATAATCACCTTTTCCTGCAGTATCCACGAGAAAAGAACCAATAAGAATATATGAGTCTGTCTATGCAATGCAATAATGTAGCAGTTGGCTTTTTCTGAGGTTTCTTTTTTTTTTTCTGCTCAAAATAATGTTATTTTGTTCTTTGTAAACACTACCAGTATCTATGACACTCCGATTCAGACTTTTTAATTTGTGCTACGAAAAGAAAATTTTGATATCATTGTGTTCCTTCCAAACTAGATTTCCTTCTACTCTTGTTCACCAAAAAGTGTTTACCAATATCTATGCCACTCCGATTCAGATTTCTTAATTCGTGCTGCATAAAGAAAATTTTGATATCTTTGTGTTCCTTCCAAACTAGATTTCCTTCTACTCTTGTTCACCAAAAAGTGTTTACCAATATCTATGCCACTCCGATTCAGATTTCTTAATTCGTGCTGCATAAAGAAAATTTTGATATCTTTGTGTTCCTTCCAAACTAGATTTCCTTCTACTCTTGTTCACCAAAAAGTGTTTACCAATATCTATGCCACTCCGATTCAGATTTCTTAATTCGTGCTGCATAAAGAAAATTTTGATATCTTTGTGTTCCTTCCAAACTAGATTTCCTTCTACTCTTGTTCACCAAAAAGTGTTTACCAATATCTATGCCACTCCGATTCAGATTTCTTAATTCGTGCTGCATAAAGAAAATTTTGATATCTTTGTGTTCCTTCCAAACTAGATTTCCTTCTACTCTTGTTCACCAAACCAAAAAGCAAGTGCCGCATGAATGAATGATACCAAGAAAAAATAAATAAATTTGCCACGATTATCAGTATTATGATTACTTGCTCCAGTATTTCTTTTCCCCAATAGATGCTCATGGCTATATAATAAAAGATTTGGGAGTGTTCTTAAGATCAATTTTGTGTCCAAATAAAGAACTGATAAATAAGCCTGATCCAATAATATTACATCACCTGTTACCAAACCTATGACAGTCCCTCATTTGATTTAGCAGCTTGAAGCATTTCCACTATAAGAGTCTTCACATCCCTACATCAAAACAAGAAAACTTGATCAAGGTGATAAGCTCAGATCCGCAAGGGAACTTTCTTAAGGCAATTAATTAAACTAAGAAACAGGGCAAATTGATGATTTCATGGGTCTAATATCGCCAAAATGCTTTAGCATGTGAAAATTAGAATTTGCAAAATCACTAAACATGACCTACTTCCTGTCTTGAGCACGTCTAGGGAATGGGATGCGAAGTTTCAAAGTACTTCCTTGATAACCAGCCTGCATAAAAGATGTGCCACAGCTTCAGTCTTCAGTAACGATACAAAGTAAGAGAACATCCTTTGATACACTAAGCATAAAGATGGAAATAGAAATTTGTCTCAAAGATAATCAGAACAAATAATATTTGGTATAAAATGCCCAACTAATCAGTTTAAGTACAAGACTCCTGCCACGCAGAGAATACATATGCAACTGTACCCTTGTATGCAAAATGTTGTTTTCATGAATGAAAACACATGAAAATAACAATGGAATGCTTTCAAATAACATAACCAAGAAAAAGGATTCATGTAGTCCACAGTTAACAGAACATCATATTCATACTTCTGACAGTTCAGATATTGATTCTAAAGGAGAGAATCTAACAAATTAAGTTTTGTCATTTCAGCCACCTCATGGAAGCAGCTCTTTTAGCTAACAATATTGGCAAATTCTTAAATAATTATATATTAGATAATCACAGTGTAGACAATCTCTAGTTTGTTGCACAAGTGACCACTATGCTGTTATTAGCAACTTCCTAAATTTCATGACAGAAAATGTCAAAGTGCAATTTACAATGATTTGTATGCTTTGTCTGAGACCATTAAAACATGAACACAATTCTGACATGTACAGCCTAATAATAGGGGTCCTTCGATAATTAAAATATTATTGCCCAAGGGATGTTACTTGATGAATAAAATAAACAGCATAAAAATAATACAAACTTGTCTGAAGTCTGATAATACCATACACTTCCAGATGTTCAGAAGAAGTTCCAAACTTCCAATATCAGATCCAAAGGAGTTCAGATCAATAGGCTTAGACTGAACTACAAAGTGTTAAGGAATTGGATTCAGAGAGACACTTCACTGAGTCCATTATGCCATTCATGTAAAGGCTCAATGTCACTGATTAATTGGATTATGTTGAGATATTTTATAGTTTGCAATCCTGGCCCAGAACATGATTAAACCCTGTCTGAGTCGATTTGGGGAATCATTGTGGTTCCATTGCCACAAGCTTTGATTTCATTCCCGCTGCTGACCATATCCCTTAAGGAAATGACTCCTTAAAGAATTAGAAGAGTCTGGATGGATAAACAGCTAAAAGAGCATTGTGCAGCTGGGCTCATAAGCACTGTTGGCTGAAACCCATGAAACCTAAAGTTGCACCACATTAATCTGCAAAATTGTCAGGCTGCAGGCCATAGTTTAATTTTTTTGGTCAGAAACATAAGCAGAAAAGTAAACAATATTTTTTGGTCAAGAAGAAAAAATAGTTAAAAGTGGCAGCTTCCATTGTTCTTCTTCTTATTTTGCTCTCCCAGGTAAAAGTCATGCAAACAGTATTATAATGAGATTAAAAATTGTTATCCTAAGGAGTAACTACTATGGCAATACTACCAAAAAAGGGCATGGTTTAAAATGTCAATAGGACTATTTACCATCTAACAAAGCATTGATAACGAAGCATACGACTTGGTAGCTTGGTATACTGCTTACATTTTTGTGGTGATACTGGGTGGTACAAGTCGGTAATTCTGCTCAATATCTTGGTATTAAACCAGTCTCAGAGGTTGACAAATTCGATTTAGATCAGTGCTCATAACTTGGATGCAGAGCATTATCAATTTGGCACTAAAGGCCTCTCTTTGTCTGCAGTTATCTTCGGTCCTTCTCCTATGTATTCTATTATATTTCTAATATTGGTCCATCAGATATACAAATGTTTTACCAAATTGAAGCTGATGTAAATTTATTATAAACATTAAATAGCACAACTTTAACTTTCTGTTTGGTTGCACATTCCACATAAATACCATTTTCACACTATTTTAGTAAATGATATGAAGGCCTTCAGTTGATGTTCCTTCCAAACTAGATTCCTTTCTACTCTTGTTCACCAAAAAGTGTTTACCAATATCTATGCCACTCCGATTCAGATTTCTTAATTCGTGCTGCATAAAGAAAATTTTGATATCTTTGTGTTCCTTCCAAACTAGATTTCCTTCTACTCTTGTTCACCAAACCAAAAAGCAAGTGCCGCATGAATGAATGATACCAAGAAAAAATAAATAAATTTGCCACGATTATCAGTATTATGATTACTTGCTCCAGTATTTCTTTTCCCCAATAGATGCTCATGGCTATATAATAAAAGATTTGGGAGTGTTCTTAAGATCAATTTTGTGTCCAAATAAAGAACTGATAAATAAGCCTGATCCAATAATATTACATCACCTGTTACCAAACCTATGACAGTCCCTCATTTGATTTAGCAGCTTGAAGCATTTCCACTATAAGAGTCTTCACATCCCTACATCAAAACAAGAAAACTTGATCAAGGTGATAAGCTCAGATCCGCAAGGGAACTTTCTTAAGGCAATTAATTAAACTAAGAAACAGGGCAAATTGATGATTTCATGGGTCTAATATCGCCAAAATGCTTTAGCATGTGAAAATTAGAATTTGCAAAATCACTAAACATGACCTACTTCCTGTCTTGGGCACGTCTAGGGAATGGGATGCGAAGTTTCAAAGTACTTCCTTGATAACCAGCCTGCATAAAAGACGTGCCACAGCTTCAGTCTTCAGTAACGATACAAAGTAAGAGAACATCCTTTGATACACTAAGCATAAAGATGGAAATAGAAATTTGTCTCAAAGATAATCAGAACAAATAATATTTGGTATAAAAAGCCCGACTAATCAGTTTAAGCACAAGACTCCTGCCACGCAGAGAATACATATGCAACTGTACCCTTGTATGCAAAATGTTGTTTTCATGAATGAAAACACATGAAAATAACATAACCAAGAAAAAGGATTCATGTAGTCTGCAGTTAACAGAACATCATATTCATACTTCTGACAGTTCAGATATTGATTCTAAAGGAGAGAATCTAACAAATTAAGTTTTGTCATTTCAGCCACCTCATGGAAGCATCTCTTTTAGCTAACAATATTGGCAAATTCTTAAATAATTATATATTAGATAATCACAGTGTAGACAATCTCTAGTTTGTTGCACAAGTGACCACTATGCTGTTATTAGCAACTTCCTAAATTTCATGACAGAAAATGTCGAAGTGCAATTTACAATGATTTGTATGCTTTGTCTGAGACCATTAAAACATGAACACAATTCTGACATGTACAGCCTAATAATAGGGGTCCTTCAATAATTAAAATATTATTGCCCAAGGGATGTTACTTGATGAATAAAATAAACAGCATAAAAATAATACAAACTTGTCTGAAGTCTGATAATACCATACACTTCCAGATGTTCAGAAGAAGTTCCAAACTTCCAATATCAGATCCAAAGGAGTTCAGATCAATAGGCTTAGACTGAACTACAAAGTGTTAAGGAATTGGATTCAGAGAGACACTTCACTGAGTCCATTATGCCATTCATGTAAAGGCTCAATGTCACTGATTAATTGGATTATGTTGAGATATTTTATAGTTTGCAATCCTGGCCCAGAACATGATTAAACCCTGTCTGAGTCGATTTGGGGAATCATTGTGGTTCCATTGCCACAAGCTTTGATTTCATTCCCGCTGCTGACCATATCCCTTAAGGAAATGACTCCTTAAAGAATTAGAAGAGTCTGGATGGATAAACAGCTAAAAGAGCATTGTGCAGCTGGGCTCATAAGCACTGTTGGCTGAAACCCATGAAACCTAAAGTTGCACCACATTAATCTGCAAAATTGTCAGGCTGCAGGCCATAGTTTAATTTTTTTGGTCAGAAACATAAGCAGAAAAGTAAACAATATTTTTTGGTCAAGAAGAAAAAATAGTTAAAAGTGGCAGCTTCCATTGTTCTTCTTCTTATTTTGCTCTCCCAGGTAAAAGTCATGCAAACAGTATTATAATGAGATTAAAAATTGTTATCCTAAGGAGTAACTACTATGGCAATACTACCAAAAAAGGGCATGGTTTAAAATGTCAATAGGACTATTTACCATCTAACAAAGCATTGATAACGAAGCATACGACTTGGTAGCTTGGTATACTGCTTACATTTTTGTGGTGATACTGGGTGGTACAAGTCGGTAATTCTGCTCAATATCTTGGTATTAAACCAGTCTCAGAGGTTGACAAATTCGATTTAGATCAGTGCTCATAACTTGGATGCAGAGCATTATCAATTTGGCACTAAAGGCCTCTCTTTGTCTGCAGTTATCTTCGGTCCTTCTCCTATGTATTCTATTATATTTCTAATATTGGTCCATCAGATATACAAATGTTTTACCAAATTGAAGCTGATGTAAATTTATTATAAACATTAAATAGCACAACTTTAACTTTCTGTTTGGTTGCACATTCCACATAAATACCATTTTCACACTATTTTAGTAAATGATATGAAGGCCTTCAGTTGATTCTTTAAACCCACAAAGTCTAAGCAACTAGGTATGGAGTGCCATTTCTCAGTCCACCTTACCATGAAATTTTGCTGCTGTAGTCACAAGCTTAAGACTCAACACCTTTAGTATGTTATAGATAATGTATTTTGCATATTTTGGTTGTCAACAAATATCATATATGAAGAATGATAAAAGAGAGCATTAAACCCGTTATATAAAAAGAAGAATCATAAACACACTCAAATGAGCTACCACCTTTACATTGAAGCCAAGGCTATCCACATCTAGCATGTGAGCAAAGTCCACCTGAAAACATCATTCTTAGATTAGGTCCTAAGTGAACAGAAAAGACAAACATTTAGGTAATCCTAGCCATACAAGCACATAAATGCAGCTCTTCTCACAAAAACTTTCATCAGGAAAATATCAGTTTTTCTTTAATTACCTTTACTGAGGTTGAATGTTGTACAATGGCTTTTGTATCTTCTTGATGATCCCTATTCATGTGGGACTAGCAAAGGAAGAACAAGTTAGTAATAAGAATACCCAGGAACTGAAGAAATGATGGTTAGAATACCGTGATAGGCTTTGTAAATTGAGATATTGGATCAACTTTGGCAGCTTTATATTCCTCACCATCAAATTCTAGTGACAAAATCATTATGAGCAACATATACGACATGAAATTTGAATGTATAATTAACTAAGCTGAGTCTCACCCTCCACAAGAGGTTTGATATTGGGGCTGAGAAACCAATCAAAATCATAATACCAACATGTAGATTACCTCCTGATCCCAGTAGAGCCGTGGCAACGCCGGAAACATAGCGCACATATTTTGGTTTGATGTGGATGAAACTGAAGTCACCAAAGTCAACCTTTGATAGAAAAAATATCTATTTCCTTAACTCCACGAAAAAGACAGAACTGCAAATGCATAATGGATTTTAAAAAGTTGACAATTACCCAAAATGCGTCTGGATGTCTTCTTAGATAAGCAGTACGTGCAGCTTCATTATCATCTTCAGAAACCTAACAAGAAGGTTATGTTGCAGAAAATTTGAACCAAGAGGTCTCAATAATAGGGCAATGTTGTGTGAGAAAAGAAGAAAAATAACTAGAAAAACAGTGCATTTTACCACAAGAAGATTATAAAATATGCAACTCAGAAGTTAAGAACAGGCATAGCAAACAAGTCTTATGTCACATACTGGAAATCTATGTTATCTTAGGAAATGATATGGCTTTAGGCACTTTAGAGTCTAGACTGCAAGTGAAGTTTTCATAATTGACTATTATCTAAAAAGGAGAACTGTAGAAAATTAACAGGCACATAACAAATGGGCATTGAAAAATGCATTTGTTTTCCAATACACATTTAATCCTTATAACTCCTTATTACTTAGGTTGCAATATTCAATAACATTAATGACTTGAAAGCCAATAAAAGTGAGAACCTAAGAGGTCTCGGGAAATTGGAATTATTAAGTGACAGTCAAGGCTGCAGAACCAATGAAATAAAGGCATTTCCCCGAACAAAGACAATCCTGTGTATCTCTTGGGTAATCAGGATACGGTTACATACTCTAGTCAAACAGTGCTAAGTGAACATCATCCACCCAAACACTTTAAGGAAGAAGAAAGAGAAAATTTTACAAACCGGAACAGCATCCCCATATATGGTGACAACTATATCAGTCCTATCTTCAGGATCCTTTGCTACAAGCAATGAGCACTTAGGATTTGCCAACAAATTCTGCATGCATCAAACAATTTTCCATTAAAATACTGTAAAAGAAAAACCTTAAGGAAACAAAAAATGAGAAGTAGAATGCCGTAAAGTTATCCACAGAGGAAATTATCTAGTTCAGAAATTATCTAGTTATCAAACCTTTGAATGGACAGCTAAGCTACTGACTGCAAGTATGGGAGAACCATCATGATCACATGCAAAATCAACCATGGATCCGGAAGGATAACCCTCGTGGACCTGCACATGTAAGTACGGAGCTTATGTCTGACGTTAATTGGCTTTCAAAAGCTTGAATTGAATAACATGGAATGATCTATATGATCCATTGCTCAGAAGAAATATTTTTAGCACTAAGTTCCGGTTCAGATATCACTAAGAAATATTTTCAACCCTACATTTTCTCCACCAAGACTGTTCCTTGCAAAAGTCACTGTGCACAGAAGAAGTCTGAACAACACTGATAACGAAATATGGACATATGCACAGATTTATACATATACAAACTTGTACATGTAACCCCAAGATAAAGTAGATCAATAAGAGCATATACAGGAATATGAGCAGCGTAAGCATAACTTAAGTCTTAATCCTACAAAATCAATGATGAATGTATAGAAAGAAAGAAAATGAAATGCATATTAGGAGGCACACACCAGTCTTCACAAGAAAAACAGTTGACCTCCTGTTTAAGTATACCTAATAGATCTATTGTTCAGTACTTAAAGCTGAAATGGACATATGCCAAAGTTGTCTACAAGCAGCTAATAGAGATTATCGGTAATGCAAAATAATTTTTGTTACGAAATAAGGAAAGACGCCAGTATGTCACATCGATTATATGATATATAGTTTTTCTAGTGTACATCAAACATATGAAAATATGTTCATGAGCAGGGAATTAAGTCAACAACAATACAACTGTCAAACATAATAGACACCAACAGAGTCAACAGAGGTTCTTCAGTTTCCAAGTACCGAAATACCAAAAGAGCAAAAGCAATGAACAGCAACAACCGTGTGGTATCTTCTCATGGCACAAGTTAATTTTAACAAACCAAGATTTGAAAAAAAAATCATTGATTAAATTCAAAAGTTTATTTATCGAGTTCAAAGTGGTTGAATAAAGATACAATTAGCATAGGATAACACATATAAATTTAATAAACTGATTGATTACACCAATCCACCTGAGAAAAGGTAGAGAGCATGCCCCGAGTGCTGAGATCAAGTAGTGTTCGTATTTCTTCAACAGGAGAAAGTCGAGCAGCAGCTTCCTACAATAAAAGAGAAATTTTAATCTATTCATGACGCACACAATTACAAAACTTAATGTGTGTCAATTACCTTCAAATGCATATCATTCAAGAAAACGTAACCACCATATTGATGCCAACTTCACATACCAAGTTACAAACTATTTATGGTGAATTTCCATGAGTTCAATGATAAGACCAAGCTACTTGTATCTTATTATGCTGCATTTAAGCTTGCTTCTCAATTTTTGTTCTCTTTAGTCCTTGATAATGTTCTCAAGCCACTAGCATTTTTAACAATTGCACACTCAATATAACTGATCAAGCACCAACGAACTTCGATAAGAAATTCAAAAGTAATTTCTTACATATCAGAATGATCATCCTCATTGACACCATGTTAAATTTGCCCACACACATGAAACACAGAATGATCATCCAAATAATCAACTGGAAATACACACCTGATGAGCACGAATCTTCTCGAAGGCATCCGAAACCCCCGTCACATCACCTGGCGCCGCCATCTGAGGTGAATATTGATCGCAAATCGATCGGTAGACTGACCTCAGAACACGATTGAACGGGGAAGGAAAAGAATCGATAGCTTATCCAAATCCGAGGGATTATCATGACCTGGGAGGAGGACGGCGAGGCGGACGAGGCCATGGCGCGTGGGGAGAAGGCGACGAAGAGGCGGCGGCGTGAAGGAGAAGAGAGCTTCACTGAATGGGACAGCGGTTTAGTAAACGGCAAGCGATTGACGAAGGGGGAGACGAAGGAGGGCAAGCGGACGGGTGGCGTTCGCATCACGGTCGTCATCCTTCTACGCCGCCTCCACTCCTCTCTCTCTCCGTTTGCGTCTTCCGTTACGTTTTCTTTTCTTTTATTATATTATTTCCCTTTTCTTTAAAAAGAAAAAAAATAGCAACCATATCTCGCCACACACAACCCTATTCATGTCCAATTTTGACATAATTACTAAATTATCTAAAAACCAAATTTACATTTATATATTTCTGATTTTTTATGTTTATCTTTTGTATAAATAATTCTTATTCAAAATCTTATTCGATAAATTTGTATATTAAATTTATTTGTCAAAATAGATTCAAAAATCTCATCTAATATATATTTACATAAAAAAATATTGGTCTACTAAATCCACATACTATGGATTAAGGTAACTGAAGCTTAAAATAGTCTTGTGATGTACTAATCACTGACCCAACATTAATAGTTCGAAACCTCATAATTTAGATTTAGTACATAATAAATAAATATATAAATACTTTAAATTTAATTAAAAATATATTTCTTTTCACAGAACTTCATGACAATAAAAGATGTCAAGAATGATCAATAAGTCTTATGCTTTGTTTCATTCTAATGTTGATGATGGAGTATTCTTGCCAATATGATACATAAGATATATCAATTTATGCAATCTTTTCTCACTCTTATCACTGGTCATAACAAAGGAGATCTTATTGGGATGTAGAGGCACATCAATTGGCAAAGCTCTATGTGTGCACATGGTGATGTATGAGAGAGAGGAAACAAAATGTCAAAGCTCTCCAGACTCAGTTTCTTCAAGGCTAAGTTACAGGTGATAAAGACCAATACAAATTGAATTCCAAATCCTTTGCACCCAGAGTTGCTTTCAAGTTTCATCTTTGTGTTGATGGGTGCTGGTGACTCTCTAGGTCAACTGTAACCATGACAGAGAAAGGAGTAGAGTCATGGAGGAAAAAATAAGAATGGGTGGCATATTAGGTGAGCTGAAAGCATAAAGCATAAATTTGGAAAGCAGCTGACCAAAATACAAGTATCCATAAAGCTTTATTTCAAACTTGAAAATTGCTTTCAAATCAATCCTACATAAATTTAGAAGTTGCATGTATCATTCTTTTTTAACATCTACATAGTAACATTCATTCATCATTTACCTATGCATAAAATTTTAAAAAAAAATTAGGAACATAATAATCTAGATATTAATATTTTGCTTTAGTAGAATAGATTGATGAGATCCCTTGGTAGGGCCATAGCTCAACTTCAATTTCACATTGGCAATACCAAGCAAATTCTTAGTCCTCTATCTTTTGATTCACATCATAGAAGCTGAGCACTTCATTTCTTTAGGAAAGAAGTGAAGCCTCCATCACAAATTGTTGCTCAACACACTCAGTTTTTGTTTTCCTTTCTGTTCTTTTTTCTTCTTCTGAGGAATGAAGTGCAGAGCAGTAATGATAATATACTTTCTCATCAAACAAAACCTTCCTGCATATAATTCATCATTTGTAGGTGGAAGCAAACCAGAGATTACTGGGAACACATTTCTGCCCAAAATTCAAACTTGGTCCTCTTGATAGAGTGTAAGGGGGAACATTTCAGGCTTAATGAGCAAGTTTTATTCATCAAATAAACTACAAAAAAAATAAAAAGGTCCTCCTCACCCCCTTTGATTCATTCTGAATCACTCTCCATACACATAGCCTTCAATCCTCTCCTCCTCTGCAAAACAAGACATCATAAGTGAAAATTAAGCTCATCGGGCATCATGTTCAGAACCAAAGAAACAATTCAATAGGCACTTTACTGAACTATATTGAGGAAAGGAGGAAGAGCAAGAGAGAAGATTTGAAAGTTCAAAGATAATATATACCTTTCTCGATCCCTTCTTCTCCCTCACCTCATACCTCTCCTGAGAAAGATCTGAGAGCCATGCCCCTGGACTCACCAACTGCGCCGAATCCAACAAGAAAACAAAGGAAAGAAAGCCTTAATCCTACTTGTATGAAAATAAGGGAAAGAAGATCCAAATTTTGCCCAATTTATATGTCAAGGGAGGCGAGAGGGAAGAGAGGAGCCATACAAGTATGCACTTTTGGACGAACTTGGACCTCTTCTTGGGTCTCTGAGGCAGCTTACACCCCTTCATGGCCATGAAATCCTCCTCCTTCTCCTTGTTCGACAGCGAGACGAAGAACCTGGGCAGCACCGCGGCGCCTCTCTCGTCCCCGACTCCGCCGCCCGCCCCGTTCTCCCCCTCGCAGCCGTGCGCCACCGAACCCCTCGTGGTGTAGCAGCGGTCCTCCTTCTCCGGCGACAGCGACACAGAGCGCGACCTCCGATTCTCGCTCCCAGCAGACTCCGACCGCCTGCCGAGAAATCCGGGCATTTATTAGTCTATTTCCTCACCGGAGACGCCTAGAACGAAACCAAAATCTCTCGTTTTTAGTTCGTCTGGTCGATTTACCTGTGGGGGAGTTGGGCAGGGCGGTGAAACCGCGGCGTGGGGAAGTCCTTGTCGCCTCCGGTGACAACGCGGCGGTTGATCCGGGACGTAGCCCGCCTCCGGCCGTCGGATTTAGCCGGGGAGCCCTCGTCCCTGACCTTGACGCAACGGAGGCGCTTGCGGCTTCCCCACTGCAAGGGGAAATCAGGCTCCGGAGGAGCCGCTCTTAGAGGGGCACCTCTCTGCTCCTTCGATTCCTTCTCCATCTGCACAAAAGAAGCCCCGCCCCCCCCGTTAGTCTCAAGCAAAAGACAACCATAAAACGCCCTTCTCCCACTCCAAGATCTGATCTTTCTGCCGAGAGACAGCGGGAAACGACCAAAAGAGACAGCTTTACAGATCTCCTCGCTGTTCCCCTCTCGCAAGACCGATGAGAACGCGGGATTACAAGGAAAAGAAGATGGAAGAGCAGAGGAAGGCTTACGAGAGGAGCAGCTCCAAAATCTCACCCACCCAGTTCTTTCTCCTCTTCTTCCTCTCCTTCTTGCTTGGCTTGTGCGTGTACCAACCAGCCACATATCGGCGAGAGATTAATAGAGCTGTTTGAGCCGCAATTTGGACCGTAGGTTTTCGAATGGACGAGTAGATGATAGATGCTGGCTATAGGAAATGCTTCGTTTCCCATTTTGTTCTGTTTTGGCGCCTATTAGGTTATCCGCACCGGACGGTGAGCACACCATATGTATTATGTTCAAATTTTCTATATACATCACTGATTTTTTTTATAACTATTTTTTTAATACTTCAATTGGAAATCTAAAATTAAGCTCGATTAGGCTCTCTACAATATTATGTTTCATTTATTCATCCACTAGTTTTTCTATATTTTAATTTTAATTTTAATTTTTTATTCGTAAAGAACAAGTAAACATTTATCCGATAAGAAAAAAATAGCTAATTTGAGTTAAAATATATTTTTTTTAATAATTATTTTAATTTAAAATGAGTTTTAAAAGGGTATTGATATCATATATGAAGTTTTTATGTATAATAAAATAAAATTTTAATAGGTCAATACGAAATTTAATCATTTGAAAGATATATATTTTCAAAAAAGGGGGGGGTTTTCAAGCTTTCTTTTTTCTAATCATACTTATTATTAGACGCTATATATTTGAATTGATTCGTATCCCGTCTGGAGTAACGATTTAGATCCCGACAAAGGAGTCGACCCATATCCACGAACGTTCCACTCCGGCCCACCACATCCTTCTCCATAATTGCCTCCCGTTGTCTAACTCGTAATCTAAGCCGCGGACAAAGTTCGGATGTCAATGTGTGCGCCCTCCGCCCTCGAGCCCCTGTGATCGGCATCCCCGGCGGCGTCAGAATCTGCGGGGCCTTCGTGCTCAGCGGCAGCCGCCGGAGCGTCGCTCTCCGCCACGCCGGTGGCCGGACGACCGCCGCCTTCGCACCCCTGCCTCTATGGAGGAATTGCTCGACCACTTCAATGGCCTCGGAAAGAAGTCTGCCCTCTTCGGCGTTGCCTTTTAATCTTCTCAAGGTGCGATCTTTTTTGGCTTCTTCTTTTCTTCCTCTCCAATTTGTCTCCCTCCACCTCCTCTTCTTTGTCATTCAATTTGAGAACGTAAGAATCTACGAGGCTGCAGACGATTATAAAGGCAAAGAGCATCACTCATGGTGGCATGTAGATGATGCAGCGCATCTGAAACTACTATGTGTTGGTGAAATGATACAAAGGAATACTAGCACTGAGAAGCGGGTTGGCCGTTCACCAATAAGTTGGCTGATTAAGAGCATTAAACACCATGCACCATCTCAGCCATTTGAGCTTGCAATTTCTTCGCCATAATTTCCTAAATCTTTGCTTTGTTAGATTCTCTACAATCTTCTGGTAATCAAATCTGTCTTCCATTCGTTGACCTCATGTATTAGTCAATGTTGATGCAAAGACTGTAACCATTGAAGGTGTTGTGTTAACCTAATCGAAGCCTCATGAAGTTTTCTTTGATGAAGAGGTTCTTTTCCTTTTGCATTTTTTCTTTTCGTATGACAGATTTCCCATTCACATGGCACACAGCATATCAAGTCTTTCAATTAGTGGTGAAATATAAGAACAATCGAATACGTCGATGGCTATTCTGGATATCATGGCAGGAAACAACATGCCTTGATTGCAATGATTAAGTCGGCATTAAACTATTTTGCTTTAAATGTAATTTATAGAAGTTGATGATGGACCTTGGTGTCATAGTAAAAATGCTACTACGCAATCTAGGTGGTAAGGATTCGGATCACGGAATCAGTCTCTTAGGAGTAAATTCAATTACAATATCCCCTCCCTATACCCCATACTGGTGGGAGTTTTATACACTTAAGAACATGGAAGATATGTCTAGGATTTAAGAGAGGATTATAAAAGATCATGCCCCAAGTCACTTGCTACATATATTCATATAAAAAGAATCTATCAGAAAGAAGGTTATGTTAGTTGCTAGTTAGAAGTATAAATGACTATATCTTAGTCACTAATATCCAATCTACAGCTACTGCTTGGGTCCTGTAAAGTATTATTCCTTCCCAAATAATTTGGCACAAGATGGGAATTTCCTACCATGATTTTGTCGCTAAATTAGCTACTAATGTAAAGTAATTCACTGTTGTTTATAATTACAGTTCTAACAACCAATCTCAATTTATGTTAAAGACATTTTTATCAGAGTGAAGTTTGGTTTGTAGAAGCAGGTTGTTGGAGATCGAGATGTCTGAGGAAACCCGTCCTTAAAGCTTTGCATTTAGTATGATCCGAGTAGTTTAATAATTTTAAGTCTTTGAAACTCTATGTAAGTTTAAGCTAACGTGCTCTATACTTAGTTTACTCTTATTATATCTAGGAGAATTATCATGGCTCAGTTCACCTCATCGTCTTTGTAACTTTTATTATTATTTTTTACTTTTCATCTCAAGTCTTAATTACAATTTTATATATAGAGTCAGGTTGCAGCAATATGGTGGACACTACAAAAAAAATTCGATCACTCTTATTTGCATGACTTCTTTGAGTTTCTTTCCATATTGTTTCTCTTCTCTAGTTTTATGTATTAGAATCTACTTTGTATGGATAATAATATTCCCATGTTTTTGCCTCCCAAGTATTTTGGGTTGTGTCTCCTATGGCAGAGGGGGATTTAGTAGTCTGTACATTATAACATATTGGCATTCTATTATAGCTTGTAAATGAAATGTCCTGCAAAAAGATCCAAAATTTTATTCACATGTAGGTTTGAAGATGATAATTAGCACCATTATAGTCTTGGTGTTTCTCTGATCACCATGTGAATGAAGTGTTATATAATCCATATAACACCTGATTAATTTATATGCTGTTAAGCGACTGAGCTATTATCTGTCCTTTTTTTTCCTTTCCCTCTGTCGTTGCCTTTTCCTCATGGTGGTGGATGAGTATTATCTAGAGTATTGATAAATAGCAAATGTGATGTCTACAGTAAATGGGTTATTGCAATGGGCAATATCTTTATTTCACTTTGATATTCATAAGGTATATATATTTTTTTTTACATCATCTATTTCACTTCTCATCCGCACCTATGATTCCCCTCTATGGTAGCAATTGTCCTCCCTTGGATGGAATGGGCCAAAATTGATTGAATCTGACCATTTGGTCAATTCTTCTCTGCTATAAATGACTTCTTGCAATAGGGCAAAGGAATTGGCCAAGATTAGCTTTGTCTTGAAATGGTACCGCAAACTATTGAACTATTCTCTTTGAATTGGTTAATACTATGAATTACAGTGTAAAGTCAGCTTTTTATAAATCGTTATATTTGTGAGTACATTGGTTAAAGCCCAATGGTTCCATTCAACCTAGCTGTTATGTTGGACTGTGGTCAGGTTAACTCTAGCTGGCTAGCAGGTGGAGTTGATCTTGGGTCGAGCAATATGTTTCTTAATTCTAACTTTCATTTTAGTTTGATTCAACCAGTTTAATTTTTCTTTGAAGGAATCTATAGATATTGTTTGACCTCACCCAACTCATTTGTGGAAGTCAAGCGACGTTGGCTCCAATCTGGGATGGCAACATGAATCAAGTTGCGAACAACTGTAATCGTATTCTACAGCTTAACCCTGACGTAAACTGTTGCAAAGGCTGCCCATTTCATATATAATTGCATTTGTATGTCAAACATGTACATGTCTAGCTGTAACAATGGATGAACAAATTTCTATGACTTGTTTCTGGAATATTTTTCACTGCAGATATAATATGCTCTTCTTTCTTATAGATGATATCTGTTTACAAGCTTAATAAACCATATGGATAGTTTATATGTGGCCAGAAATTTTCTGCTCTCCTATTTTTCTCTATCAAACACTCTCGTGTGAACCAACAATATTTGGCTTGCCATCGAGGTTGTCAATCTTCGTTACTTTATCAAGTGTTTGAGAGTGAGATTGATATAAAATTTGAAAATCTAAACCGAATGATGTCTATATCTTCTTGATTAAAAATCAAAGCAATTTTTTTCTCTTTTTTTCAATGTTTAGGATATTTGTTTAACTATAAGTTGTCATCATATCAATAAAAATACTCATCGTCTTGGCTTTACGCATACATTCTTTGCAGCTTGATTAAGATGACTCATGATACTGAGTTTACTGAGGCAAAATTGCTTACACATCTCTCCATAGTGATTTCTATGTTCTCTGTATTTATGTTTAGTGCGTATATTCCTACAAAATGGAGAAATTTGCATATGTATCTTTATAGTTAGTATCTGGCCAATTTTCATTTGATTGTTTGAGGATAGATGTTTAATTTCTCATATTATATTCTCCTGAAGATTTTTCATAATTTAAAATCTATTCTTCTGATGGCAGCCAATCTCAGCAGCACCAAGTCTTCTTGCAAACTGTGGTTCCAGCATATATGGTAGGTGAAAGACTTCAAACAACTCTCTCTCTCTCTCTCTCTCTGGCCTACACAACCTGTCATCAACATGCGCCTTGGCCATCGTTTGGTGCACCCATTCACATTTCTCTACTCATTTCCTTCCAATTCATCAACAGCCGTCCTCCTGCAATCTTTGACCGCTTCTTTCCTCCTTGCCAAGTCAGGCCTCCTCCTTCCTAACCACACAAAACCAACACGCCAAAATAGAGCCCACCCAACCCCCTCTCCCCCGCTATATAAACCCCACCTCCCTCTCTCCCTCCACCACGTCAAGCCATTCCCAGTTCCATCTGCTTCTCTTTCCTTCCCAAGCCAATCGTTCTCCCCCTTTCCAAACTCCCATCGCTACCGACAATGGAGGCTGGTCGTAAGCTCATGCTCTTCACCGTGGCCATGATGGCCGTCATCATGGCTTCTTCCTTGGTCGAGAAGGTGGCCGCGGCGGATGCTCCCGCCCCCAGCCCCACCTCCGGTGCCGTCACCGCTCCCGCTGCACCTGCTGCCGTCCTTGCCTCGGTCTCCGTCCTCCTCTTCGGATACTTCCTCTGCTGAGCGACACAGTTTTCTCCTTCTCTTTCTCGTGGTTCCTTCATTTGTTGTTCTCCTCTGTCATGCTTGTATTTGGTCTGATACGTAGGAATTGATATCTGCATATGATGGTGAGGTGGTAAAGGATATGTAACATTGTATTTGTGTTTGATTATGTTGATCTGAGTTATTTTTTGTGGTTCCAATTACATGAAATGAGAGATTGTATTGCCTCATCACATTCGTCTCATTGTGATTTGTCATGTTTGTGGGTATGAATGAAGTCGTGATTTCAAACACATGATTAGGAACAGTGATCTTACTGTTCTTCCCCCTCAGAGTTAGGAATAGTAATCCTAACTCTGATGGAAGAACAACATCGTAGGCACATAAACATAATAAAGAGCAGATCTAAGAATCCCATGCTCTCTCAAATTGCGTCCAGTGACCGAGAGAAAGAGAGAGACTATAGCTAGAACAGTATCCACCTCTTAGGCGTACTTGCACTTGCCATAACCTGCAGTCGAACAAGCAACAATCTTAAGCAAAGAAAGAGCCAAGAAATATCCATGGAAGAACAAGCCAGCATTAGCAGATGCAAGCTTCCTTGGGTCGGTCAGGACGATGAGGCCAGTACCATTGAAGTGGCAGTTCCTTCATGGCCACGGAAGCATGGCTAATGAGTCGGTCGGGGAGGAAGCACTCGCCGTGCCATCGCGCGCGACGAGGTTGCAGTCCGCCACGGAGCAGGCGTAGTGCAGGTTGTCCGGCCGAACGCTTTGCCACACAGACCACGTTTTCTTGGGAGGACGACGACAGAACATGTTCGTCGTACCTGTCAATTCACTGCCTCCATGGTGCTGACGATTCTCCTGCAAGAACAGCAACGTAGCAAGTTAACAGATGACGTATGTCCACCAAGTGCGAGAACATTGTTGCTTGATATCAAGATCAGTACCAGAGGCGAGGAGGAGGACCATCAGAAGTAGCAAGAGCTTCCGAAGAGCGAGAGCCGCAGTAGCCATGGCAGCACCGAGGAGTGCAATTTGGTTAGTCTTTTGCATCAGATGATAAGGCATATTTTGGGCTCCATTAATGTCACAACCAACTCCGTGCCACGCCACCGTCAGGTCAGCAAGAAGAGTACATCCAAGCGTCGAGTTAGGATCCAAGGCACCCTCGGCACATTCCGTCTCGGAAAGTTACCACATTTTCCCTTGGACGACGGTCGCATAAAGGTACCACCTCGCTCGTCGGGGATCAATCGTCACGCCAAACCCATATACGGTCGATCCTCGCACAGTAGTATAAAAAGCCCATGACCAATATCTGGCTGGGAGAGATGGAAAAAAGGGAGAACTAAGCACTAACTTAATCATTCAATTCGATGGGCTAAAGTCGGGAACAACTTGACGAGGGCCTTCTGTGCAAGAGCGCGGTCACCCCCAGAAGCACGACTACCAAGATCAAGAGACTCTCTCCCGAAGACAATGCCAACATCCCAATCAAGAGGCGCCTTTCCTCGGACGGACTCGGTATCCCAACCTACGAGTGTGATCAATCTCGATAACCTGCTCAATTGATCATAGACTCATGATATCGATCTATGGATCAGACCGTGCTGACTCATCAGCTACAATGTATTAGTTCACCAATAAGATACAATGGACTTTTTCCTGAGCAATGTACTTGCCACTTATGGTCAGAGATTAGATGCCACAGGGAAAGACTTAGGTCCAGCTTTTGAGGATTGAATTAGGGGGGCCATCTTGTTCTCTATCTACATGCAGATAAAGAGTGCATGATGATTAGGGTTTTTTCCCATGCTTTTACAAATGCAACACCTTATCCACTCTAATTCTTTTTCACTTTTTTTTTCTACAAATATTATTTTTGACCTTATAAATTTTTGAACGAATTTGGATCTATGAATCGGTTTCATGAGCCAATTATGATCAGTATACCGATTAGGATCAACCAACTTGTTCAAATCAAATACCTAAATGCTTCTCCATCTCCGTCTTCTCATCCCCTCTCATTCCTCTTTCTTCGTTGCCTCCTCCTCCTTCTACGTCTTTAATTATAAAAAAATCTAATATAATCATTATTAAAATTATATTTTAATAATAATAATATACTCGTTAGAGATGAAAAGAATCTCTAATTAGTATATTAATTAGAGATGAAAAGACTTAAAATCTCTGTCACTTCTGATAATAAAAAATATTATACTATATTATGACCTTGGAACTTCAAATACTCGGATCCATCCTGCACGGCAAGTGATCCGTCAAACCTTATTTTAACATCCATAAAATAATTCCAAATAAAAAATAGATGCACGTGCCGTGGCACGTTCCAGTGGCCAACCGGTTTGTTTTTCACACGCACGCCGCCGACTCACGCGCAGCGGCTCGGTGCACGTAGCCGCGTGGGGCCCACCGCCAGAAACCACTGCGGGCTACCATTTCCCCCTTTCCTCCAGCGCTTCTGTGGACGACGAGCCTTCCACGTGTGCGCGTGGGTGAGTTGGAGTCGGCACATCCTCGTCCCCCAACCCAACGCAACCCCCGAAAGCACCCCACCCAAATCCAACGAGCCACAGGAAGACGCGATGGCCAGCGGCAGCGGTGGCGTGGGCCGGGGCGGGGGCGGCCGCGGCCGTGGCCGGGGCGGCGGAGGTCAACTCCCCGGCCTCGGCGCCGGGATCACCCACAGGGAGTGCGAGTCCTGCCGCGCCGCGCCCGGCATCCCCTTCTGCCGCGTCGAGTGGTCCTTCCTCTGCGCCGGCTGCGCCGCCGTCGTCCACGGCCAGAGCTGGATCGTCGCCGTCCCCCCCGGCCCAAACCCTAGCCCCAGTCTTAACCCCGTTGCCCCCAGCGCGTACCCTTCGCCTTTTGCTTACCAATACGCCTTCGCTAGCCCTAACCCTAACCCTAGCCCCCCTCCTCCCCCTGCCGCTATATCCGTTCCTAATCTTAACCCTAACCCTAGCCCCAACGACAATCTCAACCACGTGGTGCAGCTGTCGTCGGACGAGGACGAGCAGTCTGCCGGTGAGGACGGTGACGGTAGCGGCGGCCGAAAACGTCGGCGGTCGTCGGTGGAAGGGGAGAGTGCCCCTGGGCGGGAAGCCAGCATGATGAGGTACAAGGAGAAACGGAAGAATCGGAACTTTGATAAGACGATCCGATACGAGTCCAGGAAGGTGCACGCGGACATGAAACCGAGGGTCGGTGGGAAGTTTGCGAAGACAGTGGATGGTGTCGAGGAAGAAGGGGATGATGGTGCCGGTGGAGAAGGAGGGCACTATAGCGGTGGCGATGAGGCAAGAGCGGAATCGAGTGAAGAGGGTAGGGCCGATGCTGTTGAGGAGTCGACCGATCAAGGTGAACAGATGAGACCGGTGGAGGGTGGCGAGATGGTGGCCACAAGTCCAAGCTTTGAGGTGGAGCAGTTTGATGGAGGAGTGGACTTGGGGCAGATGGATGCCGGTGAAGAAGTGGGACTATTGTGAGTTTCATTATGAACTTGTGCTTGTTCTGTAGATTTGGGTTGCTTGCTCAAGAAAATATTTTTCCCAGATAGGTAAGCCAGAGCTTTTCTTTGTATCTCTATTCTTGAAATTGGCAATAATTGGTGGTGAAAGCTTTTGGGATCTGTTTGACCTTTCAGATAGTAAGATGGGATTTTGTACATTGTTGTGCTTTTCTCAAGTATGATCTCTTGCAAAGGTTTTTCATTGCATATTGTTGTAGACAGGGTTTGCACTTGGTTTTTGATAAATTGTGGAGTTGATGGATGATATATTAAAGATACATAATGGTGGAATGTGGAAAGCTTACTATCACCAAAAGCCTTGTAGGAGATATTGGTATACCACTAAACTTCTTCTAAGTTAAAGCTGTTCTTGAGATTATTCTACAGTGGCAAGAAGCATTTTGTTCAAGGGTGACAATCTCAACTTAGCTTGATTTTACTATGAACTCTGCAGTTCAAAGCTCATCAAAACCACCAATATGTACTTTCTATTGATCTGATCTGCTTCCTTCCTGCCCCCTTCTGTCTCTTCCTCCGAGATGGGTATTAGACTCTAATGCCAAGACCATGAATCTTGCGTATCATTAGTTGTCTTAGATCAACAAGTGCTTTAAATATATCTTGAATTCCAGCTTGAGGTATTCCTCTCTCGTTTTCTTCTTCTCCCTTACCACCCCGAGCAGCAGCCAAGCAGGAGCGCTCATTTCATTGTACAGTTAAATGTGCTATGATATTCTTTTCATTCTCTCTGGTGGCTCTGGTGTTTTTTCATTCATCATGCTTATTGCTACTAGTGATTCTGCTGCTTGACTGTTAGTTTGCATCGAAATCATAAATGCATCTAACAATGAAAATTTAGTAGCGTGTCCTATAATGTAACAATATCCAATCCTCTTGGGCCAACACCATGAAAGATTTCAAATGAACGGTTGATTCCTTCCCTTTTTTGGATATGTAATTTTTTTGATAAAATATGCAATATGGGAGTATATTTAAAGTCATGAATGTAATAAATTATGTCGCTATTAATTTTCTTATTCATTTTGTTATTTTGTTTTGTGACTTGATGATTTTAGTTATTATGGCCAAACTGCATTGGAAAATCCAAAGTGTCAAACAGTGAATAGTTTCTTATGTAAGAATCAAGGATTATTGTATTGTCATAAATGATATGGTACGAGCGGTACATATTGGTCCGAGTGTGGGCCGATATGCGGACCACCTCCATTTCGGACAATCCAATTAAAATAATAAAAAACCTGAAAAAGTGGTGGGGTCTTGTCTAAGTCAATGTTAAAAAAAGAAAAAACAAATTAGGGCTCACGCGTCTCGATGCCGTTGTTGTTGCGTTGCCACTTCGATGGTGTCGTTGCTTTTTCTCGTCCTCTTCTTTCTTCTTCTTCCTCCACCACTTCATCTTCTTCCTTCTTCTTTCCTCTTTTGTTCCTCCGCCTCTTCCTCTTTTTTCTTTTTTTCTTTCTCACCAAAGCATTGGTACATATCAACGTATCATGTGTCAATACACCAGTATTGATCGGTATGTACCGGTCTGACAAATCACCAAGACGGGTCCGGTATTTGAAACAGCAAACCTTACTAAGAATTACATAGATGATGAAAGATAAAACCCAATTAGAAATAAAGGAAGATTTCATGTTTGCAACCAATTGTAGATTTCATGAAATTAGATAATATGGTCATATTGAAGTTAAAAAACCAAAAAAAGGAACACTAGCTATGCCCATCCTTTCACAATATACTGCAAGTATCAAAAAATGACAAGAAAAGTTCTTGATGTTTTCCACTAACTAATAGTAGGTATGTCTATTTCTTGCAAATTGATGATTGAGAAAGTATAGAAATAGCGATCTTGAAATAATTTCACGATCTTTCTTCTTTTTCAATGTTCGATGTTGAATTTTAGTTTTGGCCAATTATGCAATTAATTTAAGTCATTGTTATCATTTGTCTCACCTTGCGTTCTTATCATGTTCTATTGTAGAATTATACATTGTGTTAATAGATAAATAGATATTTCTTGTTTGTAGATGATTATCACCTTCACTATGTATGGCTAGATGATTTACAAGAATTAGATACTATGTAACTTAGGATCTTGATTCTTATTGTGAGTAAATACCAAGATCTAATATTTTGACAACATAGTGTATTTTGGTTAATTGTTGGTGCAACATGTGCTAGTATATTGTGCCATATAGGCTGTTGAGCATCTGCAGTTGGTCTAGCTTAGAGCAATGGCCTAACCATCTGGGGAAACAAAGAGGGCAGAGAAAGAGGGGAAAGGTGGAAAAGTTGATATGTACTATTGTTCAATATTACTCAAAGCATATCCATAGTGATGTTGGTGCAGCATAGGTTGATCAAAGGATGGGTAGATTTAGATGTGATCGAATCACCCCTTGCTCATTTTACCCCTTGCTTTTTTTCTCCCCCTTCAGTAAGCGAGCTACTACAATGCACACGACCAATTTTTGTCAAATCAACCCTAAATCTTTAATATCTGCTCTGACATTAGGAACTCTTTTTGCCTAGTTATTCCAGGTTGGTTTGGTTGGCATCATTAGCCTTGATGTTCATCATACCTGTGTTGTAATGAATATTACTTTGTTAACTTTTGTCGTGTTTGATGCTGGTGTGTAGTGCACTATCGCTCAGGAATGTGAATGAACTGTTGAACAAGTTCAAGAATGTGACAACTGGACTACAATCCTCTGTTCTTCATTTATATCCCGCTTGATTAGTTATTCTTTCTACTCATTAGAGTCAAGTTTATTGTTAGGTTCATCATCAAATTTATAATAATATCTTCCAACCTCGGGAATCCGAAAGTTGATTCAGGAGAACTGTTTCTGACATGGTTAGCTCTTGTGGAATCTCGTCCAGCCATGAGATTTGATGCAATTCTTTATAGAAAACCACTTGGAAATCGACAGGCAACCAGTGTGACCAACTGACCATATGGTTTCCAAGGCTAAAACTCAGATAAACTTCATTGGTATTAACGTTAATATTTGTTGTATCATAGGAACCAAATCAGGATCAATTTTTTTTCTAGTTTGTATTTGGATAGTTGACATGATGCTCGTTGTGTTGGCATGGATTCTCTGATATGAGCTTGATGTAGTTGATCCTAGCTTATATCTGTGCTACCATCAGCGACTGTTTGACCTCTATTAGGGGTTGTTCAACTCCCAATAGCAGCCAGCCTGGCTTAAGGTTCATGGGATGAGGCATGAGGCTGAAGACAAAGGCCAAATTGATGTTGAAAAATGTGAGATAATTGGATTTTGTAATGGATGAAACACTTCAATTTAGGCCTCAAAAGGCACTCAACCAAGGGGGTTGAAGGCATAGTGGACCTTGTGGAGTCTAGCGCTAATTTGGCTCAGATTGGTTTGTGTTGTGTGTGTGCGCGCGTAGGGGTGCCTAGATGTGCATGTGCATGGGTGTGTGTGCAGGTGCATGTGTGTGTGCTTTAGTCAGTTGGGATGACAGAACATGTGCAGTTGGTTCTTTAGGCAGGCCGTAAATTGGGTTGAATGGAATTGCCACACCCATGGAGTTATAGACAGCTTGGACAAAGGTACCCTTCACTTTCTGGGTGTAGGCAGGCTGTAAATTGGGTTGAATAGAATTGCCGCTACTGTTGTTGGATTTCTCTGAATGAACAAGAGTGATGCTGCTTTCTGGACATTATAGCCACTTGCAGTATACTGATTCAAATTAGTATACAAACTACTTGGATGGAACATATGCATTATAGTAACCTCCTCATGGTCACACCTTGTCCCTAAAGTGATAGCATCCAATACCATCGGAATAAATTCTATTGCAACTCCCTGGTGTCCTCATCTCATGGGCCATTACTTGATCTAAGAAGTACCTTGGTAGGTTTTGCAGTTGTCTTACCATATTTTGTGCCAGGATATACTTGAAATGAGTCACAAGTCCTCCAATTGCCTTCATGACCTGATTTTAGTGTGTTGTAAAAATACGCCAAAATTTGATCCTGGAGCAGGGAGGCTTTCTGACGACTATTCCACCTCTGTAATAGATAAAGGAAGTTGATTAGTGTAATATGTCAACAAGTAGGGCTGTATATGCATATTTTTGTGTGTAATGTGCCTCACTCTTTTCCATACTTTGATCACAAATCTATGTGATGTACATGCATTTTCAGTCTCAATCTAGCTTATATATGCAGGAATTCAGCCTATATCTATGCCTATTTTGGCCTGATGTGCATGGATTTAGCCAACATCTATGTGGATCTAACCTAGGTCGGTATTCATCTTGGCCATGTTAGTATGGGTCTAGCCAAAATTTAGGTGAATGAAGTCTGGATATGCACCAATCTTAGTCAGAACTGATCTAGCCTAGATCTGTGCTGACCTTGGTTGGTTCCAATCTAACCTACACTGATCTTGGTCAAATCCATGCATATTAGCCTAGATTTCTTGGATTTAGGTCGGATCTGTTTGGATCTAGAATAAACATATGCATTTTAGCATAGATGTAGAGAAATGATGCATAGATCTAGCTTAATAACCATTACTCGAGGCATAACATCATGAGCAAAAGCATGAATAGGCATAAAAACGAGGCATCAGTCAAGGCATTTAAAAGTAAAACTAAGCAAAAAATAGTTCCATGTTTATCTTCAAATTCACCTTCCTTTGGAGAAAACGATCTAGATTTTTTTTTTTAGGTTGAAGCTTGGTTTGAGTAAGAAGAAGATGAAGAGTGAGAGTCCAGAGTGAAGAAAAGAACCTAAGAGGCTGATTGATGTTACCTTTAATGCTATCATTTTTTTATCTTTAATTCATTTGATGCAATGTTTTGTTGTTCATGTAATTTGTTTGCTGGGTTGTGTAACATATCCAAATACGTTGCTATCATTTTTCTTTCTGATGTCTTGGTTTAGATACATAGTGGAGCAGAGAGCAGGTAAGTTTGGGAGCTGATTTGGAGAAACTTCTTGGGTTAAATGATAATACTTTTTGAGGAAGCAGTTCCTATTGTCTTTTGGGCCTGGTAAGGCATGTTTCTTGCCAGCATATTAGGTTAGCTTACCCTTGATGGCTCTTTTTTAACCAAAAAGTTAATGACTAAATGATAGAAAGGAAGCTGAAGCTTGATGTAGATAGTGGGATTTGGAGGTCTGTGGAATAAAATGATAGCTGCTATTTTAGGGGAACTTTAATTAAAGTTGACATTTTTAATCTGTAAAACATAGGAAGCTTTCTTAAGCAACGGCTACTTAATTAAGGACTGATATGGTTAGGAACAAATGGGCTCTGTTGGTAAGAAAAGTAGCTTAGGTTCAAGAGAACACTAAGGTAGGTTAGCCAGGTTTGCACCCTCGGTGAGTATTGACCATCCAATTTGAAGCAATGGCCGGTCAAGGATTATCATACCTCTTGTGGTTGATTAATAAAGTTAAAATATCACCTTGCCCCATTTAACTTGTTAGCTTTAGGGTTCCATGACCAGCGAGTAGATCACCAAGCATAACTATCAACATTTTTTATATACTAGATGATGTTTAGCAACCAATCACATCTAAAGTAACTGTTATTCTCTCTGATTGAAGAATTTTGATGTTTAGATTATTTTTATTGTATCCTAACTCATGTCTGGATCATGTGTGTGTGTATTTATATGCTTCAACTATTGATCAAGTTTAATGTATTTTGGTAACTAGAATTATTAGGATCTAATAAGAGAGGACTTATTTTGGCTTACATCAGAAATGTTTTTGGAGTCTTACGTTTAGTTTGAGATCTTGGACAGTGGTTTCTAGGTTTGGTAGACCTTCTAGTTGGTCCAAAATTAATGATCGAACCTATCAGCTGCCATAATGCCCCCCCAGTTCATGGTCAACACCATGATATACTGTCTTCAGTTTGTGAGCTTAAGGTCTTTTAGCTACCACCTGGGACTTCAAATGTGTCAGTAGCCAAGACTTGTTTGGTTGCTGGTTGGAATATTCTGGATGTATTTCCTATGTGCCAATTTTAGTGAAAAATGAAACTGTGGCAGGCATGTTTTAGGAGCTTTATTTTCAGGTTATATAATCTTCCAGTTTTTCTAAACTGGCAAAATTGCTCCTTTTGAAATCTGGGTGTTGACCCTTCCCTGATCTTGCTTTCACAGGAGCCTCATGCAATGGGTATTGACTATTTCCTTTTAGCATGATTAGATGGGTAAACAAAAGCAAATGAAGTATATACAGCATGATGTCCAAACTTCACATTGAGTTTTTCTTTATTTTATTAATTAAAAAGAACACTCATGTTGTTTATGCTCAACTCTGACTGTGGCATTTCATATTGAGTTCTAGAACTCGAGTTTTGCAACATTATAGCCTTTACTGGACTTGGATGTTTAAAAGTTTGATATTTGTTGTAGGTTGTTTATGATTAAAAGTAAACGAAGTGCTGTAAATTATTTAGGAATTCTTGTGACATGATAAACTAGTGGTTTTCCTTAAAAGAAGAAAAAGAAAGAAAACAGAAGAAACAAGTGATGATATGGTTCCAAACATTGTTCTTGCTGCTTCTACAAATATATTTCTCTGTTCATTTTGGTTGCAGTGTTTTGTTGGTCATCATGATTGCTTTTGCTGCCTTGTTTGACACTACTAAGTCCATCAAATATTTGGTACTGAGCATCACTTCCACATCAATAGTTCCTTTATTTTTTTCTTTGTTCCCTTTAGATGCATTGTGGAGCAGAGAGCAGGTAGCTCTTGTGGGGTAATAGCTGATTTGAAGAAACTTGGTTTTATTATTATTATTATTATTATTGTTGAGGAAACAGCTGAAGTTTGATTTAAATTATTTATCTGGAGATGGTTATGGAATTAGTTGATTGCTATTATTTTACTAGAATTTTTAATCAAAGTCCACCTTTTTGAACATACAAAACTTGGGAAGCTATCCTATCAGAGACTGCCTGGTTTAGTATTAAGTATTGAATTCAGATGGGATTTTGGGACAGAGAGTCTTGAACTGGTCAAGCTTGATGCTAATGTCTCTCTCCAACTCTATACAACTGCTTTGTAGATTACAGAGTTGTCTCTTTCTTTCCACCTTCATCTTTTGACAAGATTTCCTGAAGGATGACTTCTTCAGGAAGGGAAAGCTGCTAAGAGGAATGATTCCACCCACCGTGGGGAAACCTGAAGTGGTAAGCAAAACCAGCAAGTCTTGTGGGTTGATAAGAGTGCTGATAGATTTGGGGCCATGTGACAGCCAACACAGCCTGTGCCACAAAATGCTTCATACTCATCTGATCCAAAATGCTTGCCTTGAATTGTCTGGTATGTCATGTCTTACTACATTCTAACCTGGAGATCTTATATATCTAATTGTATTGTTTAAAAATTAAGATAAAAAATAAAATAAAATTATTATTGTAATATATATATATATATTAAATGAGTTAATTACATGTTATTTTTTTTAATTAGTTATCGGTCTTTATATTTTTAAAAGTTATATTAGGATTTTTTATAATTAGTAAAATATTTAATATCATTTTTTCTCAACTCTGCTAATGAAAATATGATAGGATTTATTATTGAGTATGTGTTAGTGTAGTGTAGTATTTTTATCAAATATTTTATTTTTATAAGTAAAGTGATCTCAATATAATTTGTAAAAATATAAAATATTAAAAATAATTAATTATAAAAAAATTAAAATTAGCCCCTAAAAAATATAAGAAGAATTATCGTTTGAAAAGAAATTTAAATTAGATGAATCTAACTAAGGGGAACTAACAAAATTATTTGATAACCCTACCCTCTCTAATTCCAAACACCCTTATTTTTAGAAATGATTTGTTTCTCTAGAACAGCTCTCACCTCTGCTATGCTGCAATGGTCGTTATTGTTTGTCCTTATCCAAGCAGACCAAATTCCTGTACCCAAATTGTACTCACCCCACAGTGGTCACGTCATCCCAAGATCTGTACCTAAAAGTGATTGATGGATGGGGGAGTGTAGTTGTTGCATCAGCTGGTGACATGCAAGTTTCCTCTGTAATCCAGTTTGGTGGGTGATCCAAGTCAGAGCTCCATCTGTCACTCTCTCTCCTCCACCAGATCGATCGAGGAGGTGGGCTGCAATCTCTAAGCGAGGCTCGCCCGATGGACGTAGCCATGATGAGATGGGCACCCACCACCATTTGGTGATGAGATTCGACCTCATTGGCACTTTTGGTGCATGCATGCTTGGAAGAAGAAGATGTTGCGGCAGAGAACAGCTCAGCAGCTCATCCTCGGTCACATTCTCTCCGCTTGTAATGTTCTTCGCTCCCCATGCTGCCCATGGATTGATACCATATGGTTTTTAAATCTCTCCCCTCTTTTTCTTGTTTTTGTCGTTAATCATCGTCATTCTTTGCTAATATATGGAAGGTTGTGTTTAAAAAGTCGTAAGAAGTATATAATCAATTAAATGAAAAGAAAAAAAAAATAGAGACCACCCTCTATTGTCTACTTGCGTGGACAAGGGTCTAAAACTAACGGTTATATATTACCTCTTTGTTGCTCGCGTGGATAATAGGTCAAAGAGAGATTGTTGAAGGCGATTAGATGTCGTCTTCCCGTAAAATATTTTATGAAATATTATGTCTCTATACAACCAAGTATAAAGGCTTATCTTTAACATAATAAAAAGTAAAGGATATTTTTCGACCACTGGTTTCTATACTCGTATGCCTCAGGTTACTAACTTGGGCATCATAGGGATTGGGTTAAGAATCATCTCATGACCTCGGTTTTCGTGCAAGTGACATCTTGGGAGTTGGATGTTTCCACCTCGGAGGCACCTCAAATGACTCCATGCATATAGGTCTGGACCATGTCGGGCCTATCATGATGTCAACGACTTCTTCTATCAATATTTTTGACACTATAAGGAGATTTTGATGTCACACGAATGATCGTATGTTGACCCTCTCAATGAACACTTGAGCAAATAAGCTTTGCCTATAACTCACAGTACTTTCATCCAAATGAGGCAGTAGCACTCTTTCCGCACATGGGTGCATCTACCTCGATACAGATGTTTATGCGATACTAACATTTATTCAACGACCTGGGTCTCTTACCCCTAGGGATAGCCCCAAGCCACTTGCTCATTCCCATCGAGGTGTTCTTAAATCTCACTTAGCAAGTATAGATGCTAACAAGCATGATACTGGTCGTCGCTCCGCTTTTGTGCCAGTTAACCTAGTAGACGATGCCACCAGCTCAGCCATCGTCACTAGCTCCATCATGATTGGCACTGGCACCCGTCGAGGTTCCTCGACCCAAAGTGGTGTCGACATCCCAAAAGCACGTGAGACTTGTCGAACCATCGATCGAGGGGGCCCTTTGGTCCCCAACCATGAAATTCAATATATCACACAATCACTCTACCCTGCCTTAATTCGAGACCCAATTGATGGAGATAATGGAGGAATCTCTGCGGATCCAACTATGGTATATGGATCGACGTTCGGAAGAGATACGATGAGAGTTCCAATAATCGAAAGGGAAAGTGCTAGTCGACCCCACCTCAGGTTGGTCGTTGTTCACCTAGAAAATCTAAGAGGAACTGATTCCAGCGAACTTCCACCTCCCATCCTTGGAGGTGTTTGATGGTAGTGCCAACTCGATCTCGATGGAGGACAGTATAACTTTTTGTGCCTAGATGTCATTATATGACATTTCAGATGCCTTGATATGTTATACCTTCTCGTCCACATTATAAGAAACTCATCACGTTGGAAGGCACAAGATAAAATATGTCTGAAGCACATGAGTTGCAAAAACGCGACCAACATAATGAGAAACTGCCATGGCTAAAGGCACAAAATAAAATATGCTTGAATTGCATAAGTTGAGAAAACCTGACCCTAGTAAGAAGAAACTTGCTACAATGGGAGGCACAAGGTGAGATGTGTTTAAGGCATATGTTAGGAAAACCCGATCCAAATGTGAGTAAGTTCGCCATGACGAAAAACATAATGGAAAGAATGCCTGAAGCAGGGAGATAGAGCATCGACCCCTCATTTACTTCAGGTGAGTAGGTCACTACCTAACATAGTCCATCAACTTGGAGCCCCATAAATTAAAAAGAAAATAAAAGAAAGAGAGATAGAGAGATGCGAACACCTCGAGCAGAAAAATAGAGCCTCCGCGTAATCACAAAAGAGATGTGAACTCTTCGCCTTCGTCGAGGTGGAGAGGTCAAGATGCATAACCCTCGCCTTCGCTTGAGGTGTGAAGGTTAGGAAGCTCGACCCTCGCTTTCGTCTAAGATGTGGAGGTCCGACCCCCACCTTTGCATGAGGTAGAGTTGGGAAGCTCAACCCCCACCTCCGCTAGAGGTGATGAGGTCAGGAAGCCTAACCCCTGCCTCCGTCCAAGGTGATGAGGTCGAAAATCTGATCAGATCAGGAAGAAATGAGAAGGTTAGGGAACCCGACCCTGTCTGACCAAGGTGCATTCATCGACGATATGAGGGACAGGTCAATGACGTATCACCACTAGCAATGCTCGAGCATGTTGAACTAAACATGTAGGATGAACTAGACATGCCACTTGGTTGATGATAGATCAAAGAGGTATAAGCTTAGCATGTCAGATGAACCAAATGCCGCACTTTGGACCCCTTTCGCAAGAGTCTTGTCCCAAATCATGCCTTAGGGACAAATAATAAGGAGTATATCATTGACCAATCTTCATCCGATACATGACTGCCATATGGTGTCGAAGGTGAAAGGAGAAGACGAAAGTCATCCTCCACCCATTTGCTCATGTGGGTAAACATCCAAGGCAAACGATTATGGTTACCCGTAACCCCCCCTCCCTTATTGCTCATGTAAACAAGAGGCCAACGTAGAATATTTTATGAAATATTATACTCCTTTAGATCAAGTATAAAAGCCTATCTTCAGCACAGTGAAAAAAGGATGATATTTTTTTACTACTAGCGTTCGCACTCATATACCTCGAGTTACTAACTTAGGCATAAAAAAAAAATCTCTCATGATCTCAAATTTTTTATATGTGACAACATCAATGACTTCTTTCCTCGACAAAAAGAATTACTATAAACAATAAAAACTATATAAATAATAATAAAATCTTATTAGGAGTATGTGAATGATAAAAGAATAATAAATATTAAACCTCAAAGAGTAGGAACATTTTGAATAGATTAATTATGTAATAATATAATATCACAAATATGAGATCTATTAATTATATAACAAATACCATATTACATCGATAAAATTATTATTATTATTATGGTAATAACAAGATTTATAAAAATTATATGATTAAAAATAAAGTTAATTGAAATTTACATGAGATAGTGTCAAGAAAAATAAAATATTAATTTCAGTATTTTTTTTTAATGATGGTGTCTAAATAATAATCCAAAATGTTGTGAATTTTGTATCCATGCGTTTACATGAGGATACATTTAACAAACATCATGGACTTTTTTGTAAAAAGAACGAATAACACACATCAAAGGAGGGGGCGAGAGAAGGAAAACTACTCGGTGGAGGAGGGCATGCCGGTCTTTTCGACCCAACATAGGCGCCCAATGGCAGAGCAGTGGACCCCGACGCGCGCGCGGGCCCACCAATTGCCCGGACTCCAAAGCAACCTGTCGAATCTGGTCGAACCGCTCGTCCGTCCCACTCTCCCCTGCCCGAGCCAAATAAATGCCCGCCTCCCCTCTCTGCCTCCTTCGCCCCAAAGGAAAGCGAAACCGCCCCTCTTTCTTCCGCTTCCTCTCGCTCCTCCGACAAATCTTTAGGGCTTCTGCTCCAGATCGAGACGGAAAGAAAGGGAGAGGGAGAATAGAAGATGAGGGAGATCATAAGCATCCATATCGGTCAGGCCGGGATCCAGGTGGGGAATGCCTGCTGGGAGCTCTACTGCCTCGAGCACGGCATCCGGCCCGATGGCATCATGCCCAGGTCTTTGTAATCTTCCCCGCTTTCAATATTGGGCATCCGTCTTTTCTTGTCGTTGTTATGCCGTTTCTTTAGATCCGGTTGTGTTCTTCGTGTCATTAATTCGTCGCCTTCGTGGGGGTGGTTTTAGGCTGATTTTGGCCCCTGGAATGTCGAGATCCAGGGGGTTTTCCTTCGAGATGAAGACAATGATCATCTGTATATCCAAGATCTCCTATTCGAGATCAGTCCTGATTTATATCTGTAACCTGGCAACATCTCGTAATGAACTTGAAACTTGATATCAGATCTGATTTATGCTATTCTTTAGAAAAAAGGTAACGTGGCAAGTTCATGTCAAAGATCGCACCTTTATGGTTTTCTCCCTTAAATGAGTTATGCCCTCATTTGTTTAGCAAATCATGGCTTGCATGTTTCACTGGTGTGACATTCCTGATCGCGTCTTTGAGGAATTGTCGCGAAGGAGACTACATTTTTGTTGCTCTGATGGACAATTTGTGTGATTATTGGCTGACGCATCTCTTGTCTCCATCAGTGATACTTCGGTAGGGGTGGCATCCGATGCCTTCAATACCTTCTTCAGTGAGACTGGTGCTGGCAAGCATGTACCAAGGGCCATCTTTGTAGATCTGGAACCGACTGTCATTGATGAAGTCAGAACCGGTGCGTATCGCCAACTCTTCCATCCCGAGCAGCTCATCTCTGGGAAGGAGGATGCAGCAAATAACTTTGCTCGGGGCCACTATACAGGTATCGATATTGTTCTTCGTTCCCTATGTTCACCTCTTCTTTATTTTGAATAGTCCCTTTTTCTTACCTTGGATTTGACCCTGTATGGTCTTGTGAGCTGCTGCAGTTGGGAAGGAAATTGTAGATCTCTGTCTCGATCGTGTCAGAAAACTAGCAGACAATTGTACTGGCTTGCAAGGGTTTTTGGTTTTCAATGCTGTTGGTGGTGGTACTGGATCCGGTTTGGGTTCCTTGCTTTTAGAACGATTGTCTGTGGATTATGGGAAGAAGTCGAAGCTTGGTTTTACGATATACCCTTCTCCTCAGGTATTAACAAGTTGTGCAAAGGCTTTGATACTTTCAGTTTGATGGTGACTGTCTGATAGATCATCTTTTCTGGAAAGTAGGTCTATGTTATTGTTTCTGATTCGTTTTCATTATTATGCTGATGTTTTGAGACTTTGAAGTGAAGGCTTACTGTTAGTATATAAACTTTTATCTGACCTAGCTGAACCTGAAAATCCTATTATCAGAAGAGTATTGTTAGCAATCAGATAACATCTCCATTTCATGGTGGAATCATCTATGAATCGATCAATTTTCCTGTAAAGCACGTGAAATTAGGTTGGAACTAGTGCATTCTGGTGTAAATGTCTCCAATTGCGCAATGTGTGCTTCTATGTATGGAGCATCATAATAAATCAAATTATTTAAATGAAATCATAATAGAAAATGAAATTAAGTCCCAATTTGTTCCTGAAGTTTGTCATGACGCTGACTAGGATTTTATCTTACATTTTCTGTGGCCATAGAGTCTGATGAAGAACAATATAAGAACTTCCCAGAATCTACGTAAAATCCTGAACCAGCAATGTACTTTCAGTGATGAACCTTGAGAAGAATATGGATACAGTATCCTTGTATACTGATACATTTCTTATGAGCAATGGTAGGTAGGTAAGTTGGTGTTTAGTTGCTATCCTTGTTTGTTGCTTCTATATTGTGTAGCTGGTACTAGTGGCCCAGTCGGTGGATGCTTGTGAAAATATTTATCCTGTCTTTTCTTTTCTGTGAAAGATGGTTAATCCTATGGTATTTTGTTGTAGGTATCTACTGCAGTTGTGGAACCATACAACAGCGTCCTCTCCACACATTCCTTGCTTGAGCACACTGATGTTGCAGTTCTTTTAGACAATGAAGCCATCTACGATATCTGCAGAAGGTCTCTGGATATCGAGCGGCCAACCTACACCAACTTGAACCGGCTGATATCTCAGATCATATCCTCCTTGACTACCTCTCTGAGGTTTGATGGGGCCATTAACGTGGATGTCACAGAGTTCCAGACCAATCTTGTTCCATATCCCAGAATTCATTTCATGCTGTCCTCCTATGCCCCTGTTATTTCTGCTGAGAAAGCATACCATGAACAGCTCTCTGTCCCTGAGATCACAAATGCCGTATTCGAGCCATCCAGTATGATGGCCAAATGCGATCCAAGGCATGGAAAATACATGGCTTGTTGTCTGATGTACCGAGGAGATGTTGTGCCTAAGGATGTCAATGCCGCTGTTGCAACCATCAAGACCAAGAGAACCGTGCAATTTGTGGACTGGTAAGCTTGTACCAACATCACCACTTATCGCATCATATGTTATTTTGGGTTGGAATTGATTGCTTCATCCTATTCCATGAAGGTGTCCTACTGGATTTAAGTGTGGAATCAACTATCAGCCACCAACAGTGGTTCCTGGAGGAGATTTGGCTAAGGTTCAGCGTGCCGTGTGCATGATCAGCAACAACACTGCTGTGGCCGAGGTGTTCTCACGAATCGACCATAAGTTTGACCTCATGTATGCAAAGCGTGCATTCGTTCACTGGTACGTTGGTGAAGGGATGGAAGAAGGTGAGTTCTCGGAGGCACGAGAGGACCTGGCTGCCCTGGAAAAGGACTACGAGGAGGTTGGAGCAGAGGGTGCAGATGATGAGGAGGATGAGCCAGAGGATTACTGAGTCATGTTTGCATTGTGAGAATTTGGTCTTGAGTTGGATGTGCAATATCACAAGCTTGTGATTAGTGTTGTGCCCTCGTTTGATATGTTCTCGACTTCTGGTTGTTTTTGAACACAAGTCAGGTTTATGAAAATTGTTCCAGTCATTTCAGGTTATGCAAATGTGTATTTGAGTGTAGTTGCTTCATTAAGGATTCAAGTATTTAAAATATTTACTTAAGTAGATGTTAGTGAAGGGGGTAACTAATGAGTTACTACTAGTAGTGGTTATTATGGCAGCAATTTGGCAGTCGATATGATATCTAAAGGTTTGTTGGCTCCATGAAAAATCCACGATTTGTCATAGGGCAAAGACCTAATATGATATATCAGCATATACAACTTGATCGATCAATTAGATCGGTCGTTGATGAGGGAAAAAAACATCGGTGATGCTCTGATTCGATTCAGGCCTATATGTGGAAAAAGATTTTGAGCACTCACTATTATTGTTTCTACTAACTCTTCATTTTCTTAGGTCTTCTAAAATTAAAATTGGACAAGATTCTAAGTTAGGTTTAACTTTTTCTTCCTCTTACTATTTCGACTATATATATATATATATATATACATATACTATAAAAGATGCTCTTCTACATCCCTCCAAAAGCCCAACCAATCCTTAATCTCCTCTTCCTTTCCTAATACTTCAAACAATTGCAACGTCAACGTCAATGGAGATGATGTACAGTGCCATTGAGCATCCTCTTGTCATCTTTTGCTTACTAGTTTTGTCGCCGCATCGTATCTGATTCTAATGTTATTCATTCATAAATCATATATACACATATTTTTAATATACGGAAGATGATAAAAATTTATTGATATATATATATTTTTTAAAGAAAGAACTTTAAAAAAATCATAAAATTTTATCGTTTCAAATAAAAGTAAAAAAAAAAATCTTTGAATGACTCTTTCTATCCAAAAATACACAGTTCGGGCCGTGTAGATTAAACTCACTTAATTAACAGTTACAGCCCAACTCACCCACGTCTTAATCCGCCCCCTCCCTCTCTTTCTCTCGTCTCCAAAACCCTAACCATAAAAGGGGTCGACAAACCCCCAAATCCACGAGCCAGAGAGAGAGAGAGAGAGAGAGAGCGAGCGAGTGCCCGCCCGACTTCCCCGATCTCTCTCGACTCCAAAACATCGTCTTTCTTCTTCTCCGCCTTCGTCTTCTTCCACCGGTACAAGCATGGATCAACAGCAGCAGATTGCCGCAATTCTCGGGGCGGCGGAATCGGGGCCCTTCGAGTCGCTCATAGGCCAGTTGATGTCGGCCTCCAACGAGCAGCGCACCCATGCGGAGTCCCTCTTCAACCTCTGCCGCGACCACCACCCCGACACCCTCGCCCTCAAGCTTGTCTCCGTTCTCCACTCCTCCCCCTCCCCCGACCTCCGAGCCATGTCCGCTGTCCTCCTCCGCAAGCTCCTCACCCACCGCGGCGGCGGTGACGCCGATGCCCCCCTCTGGCCCCGCCTCTCCCCCTCCTCCCATTCCTCCCTCAAGTCCCACCTCCTCTCCGTCCTCCACCGCGAGCCCGACCGCTCCATCGCCAAGAAGGTCGCCGACACCATCTCCGCCCTCGCCGTCTTTCTCCTCCCCGATAACGACTGGCCCGACCTGCTCCCCTTCCTCTTTCACGCCGTGTCCGCCCCCGAGTCCACCACCCGCCTCCAGGAGTCTGCCCTTCTCGTCTTCGCCCAGATCGCCTACGTCCTCGCCGACGATGCCTCGTTCATCGGCCCCCACCTCCCCACCCTCCACTCTCTCCTTCTTGCCGCCTTATCCCACCCTTCGTCCCCCGATGTCCGTGTTGCCGCCCTCTCTGCAGCTGTCAACCTAGTTACCTCCCTCGAGTCTGCCGCCGATCGCAACCGTCTCGCGGATCTCCTCCCCGCCATGATGCGCACGCTCACCGAGTCCCTCAACTCCGGGCAGGAGGCCGCCGCTCAGGAAGCCCTTGAGCTCCTTGTGGAGCTTGCCGGAGCCGAGCCACGGTTCCTCCGCCGCCAGCTTGCTGATGTCGTTGGTGCCATGCTGCAGATCGCTGAGGCCGATGGGCTTGAGGAGGGCACGCGCCACCTGGCGATTGAATTTGTTATCACCCTTGCGGAGGCCAGGGAGCGTGCTCCCGGGATGATGCGGAAGCTCCCCCAGTTCGTCAGCCGGCTCTTTGCTGTGCTCATGAAGATGCTGCTGGATATTGAGGATGAACCTGCCTGGCACACTGCCGAGGTTCAGGATGAGGATGCAGGGGAGACTAGTAACTATGGCATGGCCCAGGAGTGCCTCGACCGTCTTGCCATTGCTGTTGGTGGAAACACAATTGTTCCAGTTGCATCTGAGCTGCTACCAGCCTACCTGGCCGCTCCTGAGTGGCAGAAACACCATGCAGCTCTCATCACTCTTGCTCAGATCGCTGAAGGCTGCTCAAAAGTACTCTGATCTTTAACTACTTTATCATTGATTTGACAAAAAAGATAGGATTTGTTGTCATCATAATTGGAGTTTCTTTAAGATGGTGTAAGTGTAGTATTACTAGCATAAATGTTGTTTATTATATTCTGTTTGCATTCTCTTCACATACAGGTGATGTTAAAAAACCTGGAGCAGGTGGTGACCATGGTCCTAAGCTCATTTCAAGATCCCCATCCTCGAGTTCGCTGGGCGGCAATTAATGCTGTTGGACAGTTGTCAACGGATTTGGGGCCTGATTTGCAAGTCCAGTATCACCAGAGAGTGCTCCCAGCATTGGCATCAGCAATGGATGATTTCCAGAATCCCCGTGTGCAGGCAAGTGGTCTAGAGAGTATTAATAGTTGTTATTTATGGTTTTGTGTTGTCTAACTACAGATATAGATGGACTAATCCGAATCACTCGTTTTAGTTAAGAAGGTGTTGTCTGTTGTAGAAACGATGAAGAATTTGTAGATTCCATGATAAGTTCTTATGATATTTGTCATATTGTTTTGCAGCTGACCTTTGGATGAGTTTTATTAATTCAAGATAATTCCAACTGATTCCTTTCAACAAGACTGATGAATTCAATTTGTGAACTTAGCTTTGCCATCTTATGTAAACTGATTATTCTTGTCTGAACTAACAATAAACCTTTTATACTTTTATTGGACAATTGATAATAGCTAAGGGCCACTGTAAGGCTTACATCAGCTTGTGAGTGCCCCAAAGCATCCAGTTAGACACGAGTATGATCACTATTTGAATAAGAAATTAACAGAGTGCAACCGGTCCTGAGTGGTGATCACATAGCTTATGGAACAACATGGTTTTTTGTGTCTCCTTGAAACTCTATTTGGTTTGCAAAAATCAACTTAATATGAGGATTTACTATGTGGTTCTGTTTTACTCCTAATATCTGGTTTATGTTTTGCCTGCATGGTTTTATTTGTTAGTTCTTTTGACCATCTTTAAATTTGGTTAATCAATTAGACGCGTAGCAGAATAGATGTTACATGATAGAGATTATTATCACATCAATCTAAAAGGTGTCCTGTGCCACTCATTGATTCAATATAGTGAGTGGAAAGTCCTAGTTAAGAATTTATTGTTTGTCTTCTCTTTTTTATTTTTTGTTTGGACTATAAATCCTGTAGAAATGGACAATGTCTAACTTAAATTGCCAGATAATTTCAAGGGAAGTAAGATGTTGTAACTGTAATAGGTTGAGAAGTTGGCTCACTCCTTTTCTTTTACACTTAAGCAATTTTTTGTGTGTTTTGGCTCCTTAAATTTGTCATTTATTGTGTGTTTCTTTATATGTAGTGTACATGCTTCTTGCAAATATACTTGAATTCAAAATATCCTGGGTCATCCTTTCTCAAATGGTATTGATTCATTCCTCAGGCACATGCAGCTTCGGCAGTTTTGAATTTCTGTGAGAACTGCACTCCTGATATCTTGACACCTTACCTAGATGGGATTGTTGGCAAGTTACTTGTGTTGTTGCAGGTATAGCTTCAAAATTTGCATTGATCTAATAAACTATCAATATGTCCTTGCTCAGCTTTGGGGTTAGAACTTAAAGATAATCATGAAATTTGTAATTGTTTTATTCAGAATGGGAAGCAGATGGTTCAAGAAGGAGCTTTAACAGCTTTGGCTTCAGTGGCAGATTCATCACAAGTACTTGTTTAAAACCATCTTTGTTAAACTGTTTGTCAAATGTGCTATTGACCAGAGAGTTTCTGACAATAAATTGAACTGCAGGAACATTTCCAGAAGTATTATGATGCTGTTATGCCATATCTCAAGGTTATTTTAATGAATGCTACTAACAAGTCAAATAGGATGCTTCGTGCGAAATCGATGGAGTGCATAAGTTTGGTTGGAATGGCCGTGGGCAAGGATAAGTTCAGGGATGATGCTAAACAGGTGCAATCACTTTTTCAAAATTTTTTGATGTATCACCTGTGGTACATATTTGAGAAGTTTCTTATGTAAATGAAGGTTGAGGATTATACAGATTGCTCTTTTAAGTTATCTTCTATTTGTTGAGTTGTTTACATGCTACTATTTTATGTGAGCTTCAGATTCACAGTCCAACAATTTGTTTTCTTTTTGATATATCTTACTGGCACTTCAAGTTTATTAAGTTATCTAGTTTTAAATTTTACATGAATCTTGTACATGGTTGTTGTAGCATGTTAAAAATGACATTCTATTTTTATTTTTAAAATTTTGACGTAATTTAAGATATTAGACCTTCTTGTGCTGAGTATGGTGACAGAATGAGGTATTTAGCCTTTAATAATGCCTTTAACTAAAATTACAGCATGAACTTCGAGAGTTATGGTATTAACTAGTAGGTACAGGTTTCTGTTTAAGTACTGGGAGTTCCAAGTAGTTTGTTGCTTTTTGAAACCTCATTAGGCTGTCAATAACAACTTCTTGAGCTTCCTCTTTTTTCTTTGAAGAGTCGGTCTTTGTATTTTTGGGAAGTTCATGAAGAGTGTGGTTATCGCTCTGTAGTTTGTGCTTAACTATTTTTGCTTATGATGTTATTGTTTATTAGGCTTAACAATCATATAATTTTACTGTTATCATGTGTCAGGTTATGGAGGTTCTTATGGCATTACAAGGATCACAGATGGAGACAGATGACCCTACTATAAGCTACATGCTTCAGGTGGATTTTAGCTCCCATGGCTTAATATGCAAGACAAATGATATTTCCAATGTAATCATAATATGCAAGACAAATGATATTTCCAATGTAATCATTCTTGTTCTTTAATAGGCCTGGGCCAGGTTATGCAAGTGCTTAGGGCAGGATTTTCTGCCATACATGAGTGTTGTTATGCCTCCATTGCTTCAGTCTGCTCAGCTGAAACCAGATGTGACTATTACTTCAGCAGATTCTGATGATGATATAGAAGATTCAGATGATGAAAGGTTTGTTTCTTGGTGCAAAATATAAAAAGAAAACAAATCATATTTCTTTCTGCTTGTTCATTGAGCTGGACTGGTCAAATTGTTGTCTGTAATATTTAAGATTGTCATGAACATATGCTATGATGTTTCATACTTCTGCATTTGTATGCAGTGTTGAAACCATCACTCTTGGAGATAAAAGGATAGGTATTCGGACTAGTGTCTTGGAGGAGAAAGCCACAGCCTGTAACATGCTTTGTTGCTATGCTGATGAGCTAAAGGAGGGCTTTTATCCATGGATCGATCAGGTTGGTTATGACCATTGCCATACTTTTTGATAATGGAATTGACTTGCCTCTAGGGGAACTAATGCTATATAATGCAAACTAAATGCAGGTGGCTCCTACATTGGTACCTCTTCTTAAATTTTATTTCCATGAAGAAGTGAGGAAGGCTGCTGTTGCAGGTATCTATTTTTTTTTTCTTCATTTTTTTTATAACATTCTGCTTATTGATGGTTTGGTTTATTTCTGCTTATCCATAGCCATGCCGGAACTACTTCGATCGGCAAAACTAGCAGTTGAAAAGGGGCAAGCTCAAGGCCGTGATGAATCATATGTTAAGCAGTTAGCAGATTATATAATTCCAGCTCTAGTTGAAGCATTGCAAAAGGTTATTCATGCTATCTGATGGAATGATGTTATTTGTCTTATGACATGTGAGGTTATTGATCTATCAGCATAATCTTTGTGCAGGAACCAGAAACAGAAATCTGTGCAAGCATGCTGGATTCACTTAATGAGTGCATGCAGGTATATCCTTGTCTTAAAGTTGGTTTATTGTAATTTCCTTTTAGAACGGACACTAGGCCCAGAAGGTGATCCACATATGGAAGTAAGTTAAACGAACCATTCAGACACACTTAGTCACACAAAGCCCAAAAGAGCCAATAATAAGGTAGAAAACACTGCATTAGTATGCCCAGCTTGCATGCATGGGGATCAAACCTCGACCTTTCATGAGGAAAATAAATGTTTTACCATCCAAGACAAGGGACCATGCAGTTTTTTTTGGTATCCTAGATTATGATAATTTATCATCTCCTTGTGTTGCTACAGATAAAAATGTAGACCAGTCCTAATTGTTGGTTGCAACTTCTATATTTGTTTTTTGCAGCTTGCTGGGTTGCTTCTTAGTGAAAACCAGGTCAGAAGCATAGTTGACCAAATAAAACATGTGATAACAGCAAGTGCGGCTAGGAAAAAGGAAAGGGCAGAACGAACAAAGGCCGAAGACTTTGATGCAGAGGAAGAGGAAATGCTTAAGGAGGAAAATGAGGAGGAGGAAGAAGTGTTTGATCAGGTTAATAATGAATTGATACAGAATTATACTGGATTTTTGTAAAATTGTTTTGTTTAAAATTTGTGTTTTAATGCAACAGTAGTTACTTTGTGAAATCAAATCTTGCCCATTTTTTATCTGCCCTGGTTATTGCATTTCAGGTTGGGGATTGCCTAGGCACTTTGATTAAGACCTTCAAGGCTTCTTTCAATCCATTCTTTGATGAGCTATCTTTATACATAACTCCGATGCTGGTAAACTCTCCAAAGCTTTCTGTATGTTCAGCATATTGTATAAGATGTTTGGATATTGCATACCTTTAGTCATCTACTGTATTTTATGGAACTTCTGGATACCTATGTTCTTCAGCTATGTTAACATTTTTCTGTTGATGTTAAAGGCTTTTGAAAAACATTTTACTATTATAAGCATGGCGTCCAGAAGTTATGCAAAGTAGATTTCAATTGGACTTGGTTTGGCACAGTTATGTAGTTCTGCCTACTCAGCAGTTGCGACAATCAGCAGATAATGAAAACACAATGAAGCATGTAAAAGATTTAAAAAAGAACTAACAATGCAACAAACAATAAGATGAAGAGGAAGAGAATCAGGGTCTGTGTCCTGCATCTTTTTCTTTTTTGAAGAACTTCATAGTCTGTGCTTGTCTCAGACAAATGCTCCTCTAACAATGTGGCTTCCCTTGTACACCAAATCCTAAACTATCATAAGAGTGACAATGTAGTAACTTAAATGTTTCTTTGATGTTGGAATCTTAAAATGGACTGTTTTTAGTGATTAGAAATTAAGTCATCAATCTAGAGATTGTGGAATCCACAAATGAGCTAAGTATGTACGATTTTTTTCTTCATATAGTGTGCAATTTGAGGAAGTGGATTCACAAATTAGACACTTCCAGTTTTCTTATTTGTTTAATTTTTATGCAACTTTCAACCTAGGTCTCCTACTTTTTGACCCCCATGTTTGGATGACTGTTGACAAATATTCACAATTGCATTATTATATTTTTCATAGTTTCATGCTAATGGAACATGGCTAGTATTTTATCCATGCATATTGGAGTTGTTCATCTGGAATTGCATTTAGAAGCTTTCATATATCTAGTATTTTATCCATGCATATCAGAGTTGTTTGTCTGGAATTGTATTTAAAAACTTTCTTGCTATAGTTACCAAGCTCTTTTTGCTTTGTCTTATGATCTTGTTGTGATGTGAATTGAAAATAGTAGATTATGCTTTTTAATAGTTAAATTCATCTTCATGAAACTTTCTCTATAGCATGGTTATGCATTGTCTTTTGCATACAGGGCAAGGATAAAACAGCTGAGGAGAGGAGGATTGCCATTTGCATTTTTGATGATGTCGCAGAACAATGCCAGGAAGCAGCTCTGAAGTATTTTCTTTTCAATCAGCGGATTATTTTAGTAATTGTGCTTTAGTAATATGAACATCTGTGTGTTCATATTTTCTGTTTCTTTTTGGCAGGTATTATGACACCTATCTTCCTTTCCTATTAGAAGCATGCAATGATGAGAATGCAGATGTTAGGCAGGTTTGGGTTCATTCTTCCCTTTGATCCATCTTATATACCTAGTGTGTACTTTTTGTTTAACTGGGATACATACTCATAATTACCACCATCATGAGATTACGGTTGTTAGTTATAAGTTCTTGTTTTTGATTTTTCAGGCTGCTGTTTATGGAGTTGGTGTTTGTGCTGAATTTGGTTCTTCTGTGTTTCGGCCTCTTGTCGGAGGTAGCTTAATGTGAATTATGTTATTCACATAGAAGTTCACGTCTTTGGTGATCCCTCATGTTTATTTGTGCAACATTTTCTTCCTCTATGTAGAGGCCTTGTCGAGGTTGGATAATGTGATTAGACATCCTGATGCATTGCACCCAGACAATGTGATGGCATATGACAATGCAGTTTCTGCTCTTGGCAAAATATGTCAGTTCCATCGTGATGGTATTGATGCAGCTAAGGTAGCTTTGTGTGCTCTCTTATTTTTGTCCTATATAGTTGTATCTTATAATCTATTAAAAACTTATGTATTGCATAAAAGGTATTGGTGGTTGATAGCAATGGTATTATTAGCTAGAGATCGTAGTCTCTCTCTCTCCTCATTCTATAACGGTGAATTTCTTAATCTCTAATGTTTTCTCATTGTATAATTTTTAATCGGTCTATCTGAATGAGGTATTTACGTAGCCAACTCTAAATATTTGTCCAATTATATTAATAGCTCTATGAGCTTGAACTATTTATACTGTTGTTCTCATCAGATTTTTCATTAGTTGCAAGACATCTTTTTGTTTGTCAATTTCCTCCAAATCTTTGTATGGTTTGCAATCGAAGTATAATCCATGTCAAAGTAATGCTACAATGGTCAATTGTGATTTACTTGTTTAATTTGATTGCTAAAAAGTTAGTTATCTAGGTTGGCAGGGGAAATTAGATAGGATTATTTCAAGATATTTATTTTGTCACTGGTCATCCGAGTTAAAGCCCATTGATCTGATTGATTTTACCTTCGTTAACTCTAAAGCCTTTGATTTAAATCAACTTAACCCTCCTTAACTCTGAACCGAATGCAGCTTAAGAAAAGGAAAGCTATCATTTCTTGGGTAATTCTACATTATGGTTCCACAAATTTATTAAAATCATATATTTAAATGTCAAAATTTGTCAAATGATGGCGGTTTGCATGGATATTCTTGGATTCCTTGTTAATCTTCTGTTATTGCATAATTGAGATGATTGTGTTTCTGGTTGAGCAAAATGAGACTTGCTGTACTATTTTGTTTTAGTGCCATTTGGAAGTCATTTTGATACTCAAATTTTGACTTGCTGGGCTATTTATTGTACATGGAAGTTATTTGGATCCTCAAGTGCACCCATAAATCATGTCGGATGGATATCTATTCATGAGGACTCATCAATCTCTTTAAAGATCAATTCTATATGCTACTGATGATTTGACATTGAAAATTTGCCTTTTTATTTATAAATCTTATAAAAACTTCTAATACGTTAAGTTCCACAACATAAAAAATATTATCTACTTTCTATTGTCATTTTGTCGGTCAACTTTCTATTTGCACTGGATATCATTCTCCTATTCTTTTTTTGTTATTGTACTTATCTTTAATTTAGTATGTCAAAGGAAATTGTCAGATTATTCCTGAGGCTGCAATCAGGTGTATTAGAATGTTATTTTGCACTGAATATCATTGTACACTGCCTGTATGTACTTTTCTCATTGCTACACTTGTTGGACTTTCATGAATGCAAAGCAAACTGACGACATTTCTCGATGTTAATACTGCTATATATTTGGATTTGATAGGTTTTTCCTGCTTGGTTAAGCTGCTTACCGATTAAAAATGATTTAATTGAGGCCAAAGTTGTTCATGAACAGCTTTGCTCAATGCTTGAAAGGTAACTCCCTGTTTTGTGTGACTGGAAATTAGAATATTTGATCCATCATAGCTTCTAATTCATTTTTTGTTTGGTATTACACTGAATATTAACCACGAATTCTCTCCACAGATCGGATAGGGAGCTCTTAGGACCAAACAACCAGCATATTCCTAAAATAGTTTCTGTGTTTGCCGAGGTGAGCTATTAGTTTCCCCCCTTTCATTTCTGTGGTAAAGTGATTTATATTCTCCCACTAGTTCTAAAATATAATTGTGAAGTGATTGTTATCAGTGGCATTATGAAGCTCAACCTAGTATGCTTTTATCATGACAGAAACTCTATTGATAGTCAAATTTTATCCTGTCTTCGTCTAGTAGCAGTACGGGGTTTTGCACAGTGTTTTTAGCATCACAGAACCTTTGATGATACAAAAATTTTAATCCATTTTCATGTTGGGTAGTGGTATGAAGTTTTTCTGCTGTGCTTGTAGCATGATTGATCTTTGTCGAAGTTGCAGTGTTTGCTAGGATGCTATGATTTTACATGATACCTAGGACGCTAACCGTTATCTGAAATAGATTTCTTTTAGCTAGGAGAGAAATGCATACTCCTTTTTGTAAAATTTAATGATTTTACGTGTCCTTGGCTACTTGCTGTCAGCTGTTGTACTTGAATACCTTCCTAGCCCTATCAATAATAACAAAATGTCAGATTGGTTTTTCGGCAATAGCTATTTTGCTATGTAGTCTTTTGGACGCCCGTCTAATGGTTGTACTACTTTTAGTGGCAATTTGATGTTGTTTGATTGTCACCTGAGATAGTGAATTCTTTTGTTTTTTCGTCTAGGTTTTGTGTGCAGGAAATGATCTGGCCACAGAACAAACTGTTAGCCGGATGATCAGTCTCTTGAGGCAGATTCAACAGACATTGCCACCGTCTGTCCTCGCCTCAACCTGGTCTACGTTGCAGCCTCAGCAGCAACTCGCGCTGCAGTCTATACTATCTTCGTAACCCTTCCGGTGTCGCCACTGGGGAAACTGTTCTTTCTTGTGGTTTGCGTGCCTTCCTACTTTACATCATTATTGCTTTTGCTTATCATTCTTTATGTCTATTCATCAAGTTGAATCAAGTGTGAGGGCATTGTTCGATCGAGTTTTATTTAAGTTTCAAGAGAATTTTGCAATTTTGGTGGGGTGATGTATAAAATCAACAGCTGGAATACATGTTTGTCATCTGAGGTGTACATTGTGAAGGGTGAAGAAAGATTCTCTTCTGTTGAATCTTACTGGTTATAGTGGAAGGATTGGTCGAAAAGGTCTGCTGCAGTTATAATGATTGTAATGTTCATGGAGTAATTGATTTCTGGTCTAGTGTCATGATGCCAGTCTTTTTAGTGATGGTTAGTGTGATTCCTGTAATGTTCTCTCATCGCAGTCTCTTGGAATTATTCTCACCATTGATGAGTAGCTCTACGCTAGTGCTTGCGTTTCCTTGACTTGTTGATCCCTTTGGTCTGTGCCCTAATATTGCAGATGTGTTAGGATTTCTATTCTATCATGCTCATGAAATTGAAAGAATAATAAATAATTACTACATTAAAAGTTTCATCAAAAAAATATAAAAGGCATCACAAGTCTCTAATAACAAAAAGAAAAAAAGGTTGAAATTGCTATTATTATCTTAAGTTCACAATGCTATTGTCAGTAAAAACTTAAATCCTTGGATGAGATATGAGTTTTTTTTTTTTTCTAATAATTTTAATAAGCACGATCTGGTGAAGATATTTGGATACAATTTGTACTTTATTATCAATAATGTTGCCTTTAAATGGTCTGAATTGTATTCTTAGCGGTGAGTTATACATATTATTAATTAGAAGTTCTTTATTCTCAAGTTATTGGACCGGGATGGATTTCTGGAAGAATCCATCTCAATGTAATTAGCCAGGCTTAGGTCATCCCGGCTCGGACCGGCCTGTTAAGCCGCCCTTTTTGACTCGCGGCCCAGAGTCTGAAGCCCTAGGCCGATGGCGCATATAAATAAAACCTGACTAGGGTTGTTCTCGTTCTGCTTTCTCCCGCGGCCGCCTTCGCTTACCCATCGCCCCCTGCACGAGAGAGATCGTAGGTGCGTGCGAGTACTTCCGAGTCCCCAGTTCTTTTTTCGCTTGTTATCGATTTATCAGTGGATGTTGTGATGTCCTGGTAGTTTGTATTCTGTCATCCAGCAATACTGATTGTCGGTTCTCTCGGTCTTCTATCGACTTTTTTCGATTTCTGGAGGACTTATACGCCAATTAATTTCTTGTAGCGCATGATTTGCATGTTTAGTTGGTTACGATGATTTGAGTCTTAAATAAGCTTCGAGTAAAGTGAGTTGGTTGTTTCTTGATATGATTTGCATCTTTAGTTGTTTACTTTGATGTTGTGGTCTAATGGGCAGTTTTGCTGTTGTTTAATATATACATGAATTTATATCTCGATCTGGTACTGGTTGACCACTTAGAATCATTGGCTTGATATGCTTCATGCTTAAGTTAATCGAAGTGTCTGTAATTTTTCCCATGTAAGAAGAGGTTGGCGAAGAAACGTCACTTGACAGTCTGTTTCAAGCACCTTAAGAAGAGAGCACACAGCTATTTGTCTTAATTTGGTTTTGGGTTAAACAGGATTAAGCTGGTGGTTATTGGTTTGATTACTCAAAGGGCTAATTTTACCTAATTAGAATAGTTAACCTGAATAATCACTTGTCCTGGAGAGCGGGTTAGAGTAGCTCACTCTCGTTTTCTTTGTTGATCTAATAATTGAGTTAGCTAGCTAGTTAAGTGACCAAACTAAAGAAATGTTAAAGGCTAGTTAACCGAGTTACGTGTTCTTTACAAATGATTAATTAAAACTTGTTTTCTTTGATCGATCAGAACTCAAGCCCTTAACAGTCGGATGCACTCTTGAGTAGACATAACTATGATGCCTTGCTTAGTTTTGCTCTGCCTCCACCGTAAGCCAACCACACCCTCATCATAGGTCATATATTCTACTGAGTTAATTTTCATCACGTAAACTAGTGGGTTTTAATTTATTTCATTCAGTACAGATTTCACTACTTCATCAAAATTTATCATATAGGTCATCGTATATACACTGTCAGAACAACTAGCGCAAGGATGCTACTTTCCTGCTGATGGTGTTCTGCAAGTTGCCATGTAATATGATAACTTACATCACTTTCCATTTATGGCAATGAGAAACTTGGTTGACACAAGTGCACTTCAAATGGTGGCACACTATTCATGTTTCTTTTCTTGTAATTTGGTTTCATTGTCGTGCCATTATTTGGTTCTTTGTTTTCTTTGGAAGTGGGAATTATGATGAGCACTCTTATCTGATTGCATTGCGTAACCGATATGAACAGCATGGATACTCAAGCTAAGCTTGCAGTTGTGGTGAAGGTGATGGGCCGCACTGGATCTAGAGGTCAGGTTACCCAGGTTAGGGTTAAGTTTTTGGATGACCAAAACCGGCTGATCATGAGGAACGTAAAGGGCCCCGTGAGGGAAGGTGATATCCTTACCCTTCTTGAATCTGAAAGGGAGGCTAGGAGATTGCGCTGATAATAGTAATTATTATTATGATACTCTATGGTCTTTCTTGCCTACTTCAGTAGGCTATTTCTATTTGTCTACAAACTTGTATTATCGGCTCAGTGGGTTTTGTTCTTTTTTTTTTGTCGCATGGATTGTGTTGAAAAATTGAGAAACTGCTCTATCTTCTGTTTTGGTATGAACCCATAATATTTTAATTCGCAGTGGTGTTTGTGTCTGGTCTTAATTAATTGCATGTACTCACTCCATCAAAAATGTTTTCTCTTGGAATGAGCCCTGGACTGAGCATGGATGTCAATTTGTTCCTCTCAGATGAACATTTCAGCTCCTATGTTTTCTTTGAATTACTTAATGCTTCTGAAATTGCACCGACACCTTGAACATGAATGTGATGTGTATATATTATCCAGATTGATTCTTGCAACATTAGATACTCCAAATATAAAATCTAATATAGCCTCTCAAAATAATTGCATTTGTTCCGCATTTTTACTGACTGGCATAGCTGGATTAAATCTACTATTATGGCTGTTAAAGTTGAAATATAGTTGCAGATATGGTTTTAGTAAGATCTCTGATTTAATTGGTAATGATTTGTTGTTGATTTTGCCAAATGCACTAATAGCTAGTGAAATATATGGATTTTGTTTAGGAGGCTATGTGGGGAAAAAAAAATCATCTGAACCACAACATTTGTATCATGCAATCACATGGTAAAAATTCAGACATGCAAAATTGCATTTGCTTGTAACTTCACCTGCATTTATTTATTCTTTAAAGAATATATAGAGCCAAGCACTACATGTATAAATTCATGTATACAAAGAATATACATGAAAAACTAAAACAAAACTGATCACAAAAACCAAAGCATTTCAAAGATTCATCAACCTCAGTGCCATAGCTGAGACATCATGTCCACACACTCACTGCAACCTTTAAATGTTCCATCTAGTTTATTTGATCTGCTGTTTGTCACCTCTTTTCTTCTTATTGTTCTTATTGTAATGATAGGTAGATTTAGTACCATCTCCACCTGGAATGCATTGTTGGCTTTAGGTAACATGTTTTAACCATGAGAAATTTGGGGACTGCTGCCTTGAACTCTTCCATTTTCGATTCACTGCCATAGCATTTTCATCATATCTGGGACTTTATATCCTATGGCATTTTCATCATATCTGGGACTT